>CM069144.1:63236469-63534963 GCA_035221665.1 Okamejei kenojei | reverse complement strand
AGTGGGTATGGTTTCTTACTTGAAAAATAGGGTGTGTTTGTTTTCAAGGTTGGGGAGAGATTACACTGTTTTGGAGTGCATTGAGTTTCCATATCTTTCTGATCCTTTTCTACTGCATAGTATCCAGGGATATAACTTTTATTCATTCACAAAACTTCTTCCCACTGGTTCAGCATGCACATAGCCGAACGTATGTGCTTTCACATCAGAAAGTATTGGATGGTCATGCAGAACTTTTGAGGTTTAATACAAAAGGAGAGTAATTGAGAATCCATACTAGAATCTCTTGAGTTTGTGTCTAATATTTTCACTCAAAACACAAAAAGAGGTGGACGATGCCAGTCATATCATGATTTGACACCAGCTGGAATAACATTTGTTGCAGTATACCACATTTCAAAATGGAAACTTTTGTTACTGCCAAACAATTAGTTTCCAAAGATACTTATGGCTTGCATCGACCAAAAAATATGCATTATATTCGGTACCTATAGAGAAGGTGTCACGGCAGATATCTGAAATTTTAACTGGATGGAGCAGCTCTGGCAGGACAAAACGTGCCTAATGGATTAACATCAGCCCCCAGGTAATTTTACTAAAATATAAACCAGCCTTGGAGTTTCTCCAAAAACCAGAAACATATTGTTTTTGGAAACAGAAACATAGAGAGAAGTACAGGAGGAGATTATTTACTAGAATGTTGCCAGGGTTCAGCAACTATGTTACAGAGAAAGGTGAACAAGGTTAGGTCTTTATTCTTTGGAGCGCCAGAAGGTTCAGGGGGGACTTGGAGTTGAGGTATTTAAATTGTTGAAAGGGATAGACAGAGTTTGACGTGGATACGATTTTCCCATTGAGGGTAGGGAAGATTCAAACAAGGTGGCATGACATGAGAAAATTAAGGGACAGATAGTTTCTGGGTAACGTGAGGGGGGAACTTCTTTAATCAGAGGGTGGTGGCTGTGTGGAATGAGCATTCCAGCAGAAGTGGTGGAGGCTGGATCGATTTTAACATTTATGAGTAAAGTGGCTGAGGATATATGGAGTGAAGGGAATGGGAGGGGTATGGTCTGTGAGTGCAGGTAGATGGGACTAGGGGAAAAACAAATGGTCGGCACGGACTGGAAGGGGAGAGAGGGCTTGTTTCCGTGCTGTAATTGTTATATGGTTTATGGTTATTGTCATGGCAAATCTGGATGATTCTTAATTGTGAGAAAACTCTGGAATTAGCCAAATCGCACATTTCAGCTACCAAGCCTCTTATTTGAAAAGCTGGGTGGTTCATCATCCATCCAGATAAATCTAAGTAACGCCATTTATGACAATGGACTACTTGGGGTTCCAATTGACTCTGTTCACATGTCGGTCGACTTTGCCAAAGGTCAGACTATAATAGAGGCTGTAACAGCCTTGTTATTGTCAGACAACCATCTATTCGAACAAGAGCCAGGGTGATTGGTAAGCTGTGGCTGCTTTTCCAGCCACACAATTTGGACCTTTACACTCAAAATTTACGGAGGGCAAAGGTGCATGCACACAAACATAATGCTGCAATTTCTGACAGGCCAATGCAGTTGACCAGCTAAAGCAGTTTTGGGTTGCTAATATGGTGGATAAAGGTACATTAGCATTTGCTTCTAATTCCATTTTAAATCAGCAATCCTTCAGTTGTGTTTCTACTGATTGACTGCGCTATGGCTTGGTGGAAACTAATTACAGCTCTTGTTGCGGGTGAAGTAAGATGGGATGCAGATGAGTTAAGTTTATTTCAGCAATTGGTTTTGTATCAATCTGAGATCGGTTGGGTTGAGTTCCACAGGACTTCGCGACTTAACCTGTTCGGGACTTGCACCCATATGCAGGTTCGCTGCAATTTGATTATACCACAGTGGTGGCTTATTATCAATCATATGGGTGGTAATTAAGTCGATTTTTGTGATGAAAATGGTCAATTAAACTGGAAGTGCATCGAATTGCATTAATACCTGGATATGCAGCTACTTACCTTCTCTAGTAAGCTCAATTCAGTGGCGGACACCAGGTCACGCAAATTCATTGATCATCACAGATTGGATGTTGGTCCACCATGTATTTTACTGAGATTGTAGCTCGGTATATAACCAGATATCCGTCTTTTCACATTCTATGCTTAATCACCAGTTGCCAGAGTATGTTGCCATTGGGACCCAGGTACCTAGGCCTGTGGCGATTGGGTACACATTCTCGTACACTGGGTGTAATTGTTTTTCTGATGCAATGTTCCCCCTTTCTGCCTCACAGTCAGGTCTTGCGGAAAATACAACAAGGACTCCGCGTCGGGTATATTGTGTTAACCCGACTGGCCTACTCAGCAATAGTTTTCTGTGGTTCTACGACATGGGTCTCGGACCATGTATGCATCTCAAACGCCCGGTGTTTATGGTTCATCATGTGCCAGGCGAGAGTAACCAATGCCATGACAAGGATAATATCTGTGATTTGGCAGGATCTAAAAAGACCACTCTGGAATTTGCTGTCTGATCGGAACCATGGAACATTATCACGGCGGCTTGCAGAGATTCCAAGGAGAAACAATACTCCCATTAGAAAATGGAGATATCTGGACAAGGGCAATCATACATACATACGACTACGCCCCCCCCCCCCCCCCCCTGACGAATGTGCTAGAATTCTTTACTTGCCTTTCACCTTTGACAATGCTGAGCTACAGTGCCATTAACTGTGGCAAGAAGTGCCTTTTCATCTTTCTTTGGGACAGGTATTTAGGACACCCACGTGCCATCTCACCCTCTAGTATCTGTAAACTAATGAAGGGTATTTTCAACACTAATCCCCCCAAGGGCTAAGGTACTCCCCTGACCCTGGGGTTATTGGGTTAATTGAAGAACTGCAGATGCTGGAAACGGGGGTACACACAAGAAGTGCTGTTGAAAATCGGGTGCCAGCTGAATCATATGGAAGAGAGGAGATAGAACGTCCCGGGCCAAAAATACCTTTCTTCAGACTGGTGGGGGTGGCGGGGGGAAGAAAGGAAATCAATCAATTGATAAGGGGGACAAGGTGAGGGGGGGGGGGGGAGGGGGGGGGATAGGGGGGGGTAGGGGGGAGGAAGAACAGCATGATGTCAATCTGAAGTGAGGAGGAATTCGATGTTCTTGCCAAGTGATGCAGACTTACACTAAGCGGAATATTGAGGTGCAGGGGGGGGGGTTTTTTTACCACAACCATTTTGCGTGTGCTCAATTTCTGGCCGTGGAGGAGGCCCAGAGGAGGACTGATGAGGTTCAAGATTAGGGAATGGGAGGGAAGTTGCTGAGGCAGATGGTCGGAGTTGCAGTTTATTGCGGACCGAGCAGAGGCGTTCGGCGAAATCATACCAGAAAACTCGCCACAGCTTCTTCTTGTCTCACCGATATATGATCAGTATGACTTCTCGAGCAGCCGGATGCAATAGATGGGTTCGGTGAGGTGCAGGTGAACCTCTGTCGACCTGGAAACACCTGCTTGGGTCCTTGAATGGAGAGGAGGTGGCACGGTAAAGCGACAGTTTGTAGCATCTCATTGCGGTTGCAAGGAAGTGCCTGGGGAGTTGTGGAGGAGCGGCTTTGCGGGAGGCAGACGGGAGGGAGGAAGGAGTAAATGCAGGTACCTACCATCTTCGCGAGTGTGTATTGGATATTAAAAGATTTGTGGCGAGTGGTGGGGTCATGGTTGGTAGGATGGCGAAACTGGTGGAGGACTATGTGTGTATGTGCGGTTGGTGGGGTGAAAGGGGAGGAACAGGGAACGCTGGCCCTTGTTTCGTGTGGGGGGATTGGGAGTATGACGAGGGCAGCTGTTACGGGTATGGAGGAGAACCTGGTGCGAGCCTATCTTGAGTGGGGGAGGGGAAATCCCCCGTTCCATGAGAATGATAGACATTTGGTGATGCCTGTGTGTAACACTATCATACCTGGGTGCAGAGCGGCGTAGACGGTGGAAATTGGGAATAGAAGGATGGCGTCCTTTAGGGAAGCGGGTGGAGGAGGCATAGTCCAGTTAGCAGTGGGAGTCAGTGGGTTTCATTGGGATGTCGAGTCAGGAGGGCTATCACCTGCGTTGTGTTGTGAGGTCAAGAATGGTAGGGATAGGGGTAGGAATCGGTACCAGGTGTAGTTAGTGTGCCTGTTGGAAGTTGGTGGTGATACGGATGATGGCAGTCGTGTGTGGTGCTGGTGGTGACACCTAGACTGTCGTCGATGTAGCGGAGGTTGTGTCGGGATGGGGGCCCTGGTTACGCAGCGATCTTGGATTGTTCGTCGTACCGACAACGCGTTGGGATTATACAGATTTGCAGGCCTCACTCAACACTGTCCGGACAATGGCCCCAAAGCTACTGCAGACTACGGAAGTGTAAACCTCTGAAATCACTAGGACCGGGCCCACCGCTATCTCCATCCAATTGGTCCTGATAATTAGCCCGCCTACAGGCAAGACTCCATTGCCAACGACAACTCCGCGATTTCAACCGCCTGCAGGCCTCCAGTGGCCCACAATCTGGCCCGGCCACCTGCCTGAGCCCCGTGTACACCACTTGGCCACTAGGAGCACCATCCAGTACTCACCCTGACGCCAGCCTTCACCAACCTCCCGATGTTGCTGACTACAGATCTTTAACCTGTCTACCAATTGATGACCAGGCCCTCGCTGCCTGCCTGGTATACTCTGCAGATTCTTCCCCCTATCCGATTCCTCCGAACTATCGCCTCCACAAACGTTGAACGGCGACCTCGCCGCCCCACCCGGGACCATCTTTACCGATTCTCGCTGCACGGCCCCATCAACATAACCGCGCAATGGGCCGCCGAATATCACAGCCGCACCAGGCCACCCATCATCGCGCCGGTCGGGCCAAAGGTTGCGATCGCCGCCGGATCAGAGCCTACCTGACATCGCGCCAGGACCGAGCCTACCAGACATCGCCGCCGGAACTGGGCCTACTGAGCATCGCCGCCGGACCGGGGCTCCCCAGAACATGGCCACCGCGACTGCCACCCTACTCATCTCGCCGCCTCACCGGGCGAGCCGAAAGACGCCGCCCCACCAACCACCCGCCCTCACCGGGACCTCCCACGCTTCGCCAGCCGACCGCGTCTCCACTGCCGTGGACTACTACCTTCGTGTCCGCCGACCCTCGACACTCCACTGTCTCCAGCAGCCCCAGCCATTGCCTCCACTGCAAACTGGACTCTGCACCAGGCCCGAAGCCTCCACGCTGCTGATTCCCACTCCTCTGGGTTTTGACGGCACGGGGTCCTAGGGTCCGATTACAAAATTGGCTTAAGGGGTTGGGACAGGCTAGATGCAGGATGATTGTTCCCGATGTTGGGGAAGTCCTGCGGACAAGGGGTCACAGTTTAAGGATAAGGGGGAAAGTCTTTTAGGACCGAGATGAGAAATCGTTTTTTCACACAGGAGAGTGGTGAATCTGTGGAATTCTCTGCACAGAAGGTAGTTGAGGCCAGTTCGTTGGCCATATTTAAGAGGGAGTTGGATGTGGCCCTTTGGCTGAAGGGATCAGGGGGTATGGAGAGGCAGGTACTGGGATACTGGAGTTGGATGATCAGCCATGATCATATTGAATGGTGGTGCAGGCTCGAAGGGCCAAAGGCCTGCTCCTGCACCTAATTTCTATGTTTCTATGTCTCCCCAACCCTGGTAAACACAGTGGCTGTTTCACTGGATCTTCCACATCCCCCTCCTAACGATGTGACTTCCGGTCTTCCCTACCCCGCCTCATACACCCCTGACCACCCTCTACCTTCCCACCACAACATCGTCTCATCCTCTGTCCTCTCACCTGCCTTTCCTCGGCCCAAACCCCCATCCCAGCCATGTGTTCACCATCCCCCTGACCTCCCACTTCTTCGGACAGCAGAGGTCTTTACATCTGCTGGTGGAGAGGTAAGGACTCCTCCTACTTACCCCTGGACCATGACCCCACTGTACGAGCACCAGGCCACCATCTCATAGCAACACACGACTTCATCAACTCCGGCTCCCTGCTCACCTAAGTCTCCAACCTCATCTTTCCCAGCCCCGCACGGCCCGATTTTACTTTCTCCCAAATCCACAATAACCTGACTGCCCGGTAGACCCATTGTCTTGCCTGTTCGTGCCACCCCACCGAACTCATTTCCACATACCTTGACCCCATCCTATCCCCCCTGGTTAAATCCTCCCCCATCCTATGTTCAAGGACACCTCAGACACTCTCCATTCATCCTCCGGGCATTCGTTCTCCAGGCTCCCATCCCTCTTCTTCACCATGGACGTCGAGTCACTTTGCACCTCCATCCCCACCAGGATAGTCTCAAAGCCGTCCGCGGGTTCTTCCTCGACCGGAGGAGCATTGATACTCCTCTGCCTAGCGGAGTTGGTACCTTACCCTCATTGATATCTTCTATTTGACTCTCCATTTCCTCACAAATACAAGGCGTAGCTATGGGCCCCAGCTACGCCTGCTCTTTTTGTCGGGTAAGTCGAAGATCCTTGCTCGAGGCGTACCAGGGCCCCATCCCCGGATTCTCTACCTCACTACATCGCCGACTGCGGGTGGGGTTTTTTTTGGACGGGGTGTGGTCACCTCAGGCACACCCCACACCCTCCTCATTCTGTTTAGCTCTAATTATATAACCACCTCCTACACAACTACACCACACTGACTTCCTCATCCCCCACAACCCATCATCACCAAATTATCCAACTCCCACCTCCATTCAAGATACCTTATCCCGGGCATCCTGACGTCTGCCGTAAATACATTACTGCCCATGGGGGGGCTACAAAGAATAAAATAAATAAAATAAAAATTAGTTCTCCTGGACCCATTTCCTCGACACTTCCCCTACCATTCCTTGACCTGGCGTCGCAGGTGTGATACACTCCTGACCGACATCCACTATAAACCCCAGTGACTCCCACGGCTTATCTGGGAACTACTCCTCCTCCCCCCCACCCTGCTTCCTGTAAGGACTCCATCCCCTATTCCCAATTCCTCCGTCTACGCCGCATCTGCTCCAAGGATGAGGTGTTCCACACACCAGGGCATCCACAAATGTCCTTCTTTTTCAGGGGAACGGGATTCCCTCCCCCCCCACCGTAGATGAGGCTCGCAACAGGGTCTCCTCCCATACCCGTAACATTGACCTCTCTCCTTGCCATCCCCTAATGGCTTGCAACAAGGGCAGAGTCCCCCTAGTCCTCACCTTTCACCCCACTAGCTCTTGTCAATCCTCCGCCAGTTTCGCCATCTTTTTCCCAACGTGGACCCCACTACTCGCCACGTTTTCCTTTCTCCCATCCCCCCCTGTCTGTATTCCTTCGCAATACATAAAAGACTGCTCCCCTCCGCAACTACCTTGTCAATTGCTTCCCCTCCCACTCACCTCCCCTCCCCGGGCACTTTCCCTTGCAACCGCAAGAGATGGCTACGCTTGTTCGCTTTTACCTCCCCCTCCACTCCATCCAAGGACCCAAAGCAGTCGTTCCAGGTCCATCAGAGGTTCACCTGCACCTCTCACCAACACTCATCTATTGCATCCGACTGCTCTAGATGTCAACCTGATCTATATCGGTTTTGAGACCAAACGGAGGCTTTGGCAATCGTTTCGCCGAACACCTCCGCTCGTCCGCAATAACCAACCCGACCTCCCGGTGGCTCAGCAACTTCCACTCCCCACTCCACCTCTCTGTCCTGGGCCTCTCCACGGCCAGAGTGAGCAAAAAGCTAAAATTGAGATGAACAGCACTCATATTCCGCTTGGGGAGTTACTACATCCTCTTGGCATGAACATCGAATCCTCAAATTCATTTCTGGGGTTGACATCTTGCTGTCGCGCCCCCTCTCTGGCAAGACTAACATATAAAATGGTGATGCTGATGGCACTAGTATCGGCAAACGGGTCCAGTATCTGCACAATTGGTTGGTTGACTGGACGGGTGGGCTTATGGCAATATCCACGAAAAAAATTCACTAGGTTTTGATATTTGGAATTTTGTGTTAACAGATCAGGCCTGGGTTCGTCTGGGCCTCAATGGGTGAGAGTTGGGTTGTTGAAGCGGTAATTGGAGTTTTGTTGGGATGCATACCCCGTAGGACGTGACAGGTCCGTATGTGCCCATAGTGAATCGATTCTATTGCATTATTTTTGGTGGGTCACCAAAAGCCTAAGAGGCACGGAAATGGATTATTAATCAGTATTATTGCTGGCAATAGCATCCTCATAAAAGGGTGTCCATGCAGAACATTTTGAGATGGCTTAGACAGATTTTGGGTGCTGCAGGAGTGGAACCCTGATGTTCTTAAATCTCATTCCACCACGGCTGCAGCACCATCGGCAGTGAGGGTAATGTTGGAAGTTCCCATGGACCACATCCTTGCAACGGCAGGATGGTCTAGCGAAAATAACTTTTCAACAATTTTTTAATAAACCCATTGCCAGACCTGGATATTTTGCAGACTCAATTTTTGAGTTCTGTATTATGATTTACCCTGAATATAGGGGTTATTATTATTTGTTAATAAATATATCATTGTGTTTCAATAACTGATTCATGTCTTGTATGAATTCGTTAACATATTTCCTCCATTGGTCAGTTTATGGCAGTGTGTGGGCATGGACTCGTTTTCCACGGCATGAAATCACAGAGCTTTTTAAAATCTTCACGTAGTCACTCACGTGGGGGGGGACTCCGAAGTTGGTAAAATAGTAAGATTAAATGAGAACTTGCCAGTTTGAAGTTTGATCTTTATTTTATGAAGAGTTACGGGGATTACGTGCCCTCCGCGCCCAACCTTATATCTTAAAAGTCAACTGGTATTCTAGTTCTCTTATCTTACTATGTTTAGTTCGACTGTTATCTGTGATTTCACACCGCTGCTTTGAAGAATGTCGCGCATGCGTGCTGGCGGGGTCTTCACGTAATCCCCGCAACGTAACCTCATAAAAAAAAGATCAAACTTCAAACTGGTAAATTCTCATTTCATCTTACTATTACTGCCATGGACAATTCTCTTGAATCATTAAAAGCAATTATCCCCTAACTTTTAGCCTACCTCTGCTCACATGTAGCACCTGTACCCAGGTGCATTCATCTGCCACAGACCCTCTCCCTCCCTTAGCTAATTTCCTGTAATGGCTATAATGTTCCAGCCTGAGTTCATCTGCCTCACCCGTCAGGCCTCTGGCATTGAAATAAATGTAATTTAATCCAACAGTTCTTTGTCGCTCCCTGCTCTTTGCTCCTTAACTTGCTTTTATCACCTTCCGAAGATAGTGACTTCTAACCTCTCACCTGCCACACATTCCTTCATTGTCTACTGTCTCCTTGTCAATCTAGTTTAAAACCCTCCGAGTAGCACTTGCAAAAAGTTACCCAGCAAGATATTGGATCCCCCCCAATTCAGGGGTTGCAGGGTGACCTGGACAGGTTGAGTGAGTGGGCAGATGCGTGGCAGATGCAGTATAATATAGATAAATGTGAGGTTATCCACTTTGGTGGCAAAAACAAGGGGGCAGATTATTATATCAATGGGGTTAGGTTAGGTAAGGGGAGTTAGGTAATTTGGTCTATACCCCTCCCTCTAGTGCAGGTCACCTCTGCCCTAGAAGAATCCCATTAGTAAAAAAATCTGAACCCATGCCATCAGCACTATATCGTCAGCCACAAATTCATCTGGCCTATCACTAGCACATGGCTCTGGGAGCAATCTGGAGATTATGACCCTCGATATTGTGTTTTTTAATCTTTTGCCTAGCTCCCTGTATTTACTCTGCAGGACTCCATCCCTTTCCTTACCAATGTCATTGATGCAAACATGCGCAATGAGTTCCAGCTGCTCGCCCTCCCTCTTGAGAGTATTCTGTAGTCTCTCTGAGATATCCAGAACCCTGGCTTCAGAATGGCTACCACCATCTCAGAGCTCTTTGTTCTATCACCACCTCATCGTCAATAAAAAAAACAATACAAGTCTGTATCCAACTCTCCTTAGTTAGCTAATACCCTCTAATTCACAAAACATTCTGGTAATCCTCCTCTGCACCCTTTCCAAAAGCCTTCACATCCTTCCTGTATTGAGGATGACCAGAACTCCAGGCATTACTCTAAATGTGGCCCAACAATGTCCGATAAAGCAGCATCATGACATAATCACAGAATTAACACAGCACGAAAGAAGACCCTTTGGCCCAATTTGTCCATGTTGACCTTCGATGCCCCAATGTATGCTGGTCCTATATATCTGCTTTTGGCTCAACTATTCTATAATATTTCTGATCAATGAACCTGTCAAGTGTATTAATAAATGCTGTTACAGTGCCTGCCCCTAACTAACCATATAAACCATATACACAATTACAGCACGGAAACAGGCCCTCTCGGCCCTTCCAGTCCGTGCCGACCATTTGTTTTCCCCTAGTCCCAATCTACCTGCACTCTCAGACCATACCCCTCCATTCCCTTCACGTCCATATACCTATCCACTTTACTCTTAAATGTTAAAATCGATCCTGCTCCACCACTTCTGCTGGAAGCTGATTCCACACAGCCACCACCCTCTGAGTAAAGAAGTTCCCTCTCACGTTACCCCGAAAACTCTGTCCCTTAATTCTCATGTCATGCCCTCTTGTTTGAATCTTCCCTACCCTCAATGGGAAAAAAACGTATCCACGTCAACTCTGTCTATCCCTTTCATCATTTTAAGACCTCAATCTAGTCCCCCTTAACCTTCTGCGCTCCAAAGAATAATTGACCTAACTTGTTCAACCTTTCTCTGTAACACATCGTTGCTGGAACCCTGGCAACATTTAGTAAATCTCCTCTGTACTCTCTCTATTTTGTGACATCCTTCCTATAACTAGGCGACCATTTTGTACACCATACTCCAGAATTGGTCTTACCAATGCCTTGTACAATTTTAACATTACTTCCCTACTAATATATTCATTGCTCTGATTTTATAAAGGCCAGCACACCAAAGGCTTTCTTTACCAACCCTATCTACATGCGATTCCACCTTCAGGGAACTATGCACAGTTCATTCCTAGATCCCTCTGTTCCACAAGCATTCCCTCAATTCCCTACCATTTACATGTACGTCCTATTTTGATTTGTCCTGCCAAGATGTAGCACTTCACACTTATCAGCATTATAAACTCCATCTGCCATCTTTCAGCCCACTTTTTCCAAATGGCCCAAATCTCTCTGTAGACTTTGAAATCTACTTCATTATCCATAACACACCTATCTTAGTATAATCTGCATGCTTCTTTATCCAATTTTCCACCCATCATCCAGATCATTGACGTACATGACAAACAACAGTGGACCCCACAGATCCTGAGGCAACCCACTGGTCACCGGCTTCCAACCTGACAAACAGCCCATCCACCATTACTCTCTGACATCTCCCATTTCAGCCACTGTTGAATCCATCTTGCTACTCCGCCATTAACACCCAAAGATTGAACCTTCTTAAACCAATCCTTCCATTGGGAACCTTGTCAAAGGCCTTACTGAAATCCATATTAGACAACATCCACTGCTTTACCCTCATCAATTTTCCCTAGTTACCGCTTCAAAAAATTCAGAAGGTTTGTCATAACATGACCTTCCAGGCACAAAATCCATGTTGTTTCATGTTTTTTTCTTTCCCCCCTGTTTTTCCCCCCCTTTTAATTCATGTTTCTGATCAGATGATCCAGGCTTATATATATTATCTCTAAGTATCCTTTCCATTAATTTGCCCACCACTGACGTCAAACTAATAGGTCTATAATTGCTAGGTTTATTCTTTGAGCCCTTTTTAAACAATGGAACAAGATGCGCAGTACGCCAATCCTCCGGCACTATTCCCGTTTTTAATGACATTTGAAATATTTCTGTCATAGCTCCTGCTTTTTCTACACTTGCCTTAATGTCCTAGGGAATATCCTAAGAGAAACTACTTCCTCTTAAGTTCATTCCATGTATTTACAATACTCTGAGTGAACACGTTGCCCCTCATGTTCCTGTTAAATCTTGCCCTCACCTTCAAACATATGACCTCTATCTCTGGTACATAATTCCCTATCCTGTGTATAAGACTCTGTTTCCTCATCCTATCTATTCCCACTCGTGATTTTTTTTACACCTCAATGGTCTTCTACTCTCCAAACTATAAAAGTATTAGCCTTCCCAACCTTTCCCTATAGCTCAGGTGCTCATCCAGGCAACATCCTCATAAATCTCTGCTCTCATTCCAACTCATTACATCCAATGGAAGGGTGACAAAATGTGAACAGAGTATCAAAGGCGTTGCGGAGGTCCATAGAGACACTGCTCTTCCCTCATTAACCCTTTTTGGTTAATCCTTCAAAAATCCCAATTCATTTTATAAGAAGCAAACTTCCAATGTGCAAAACCATGCTGACTATCCCAAATCAGCCCCTGTCTATGCAAATGAATATATAGGTTATTGCTCAGAATCCTCCCCAGTTACTTACCTACCACAGATGTTACACACACTGCTCTATTGTTCTAAGGCATTTCCTTGCAATCTTCCTTAAAAAGAGACACATGATGGCGGCAGAGTGGTGCAGTGGTAGAGATGTTGCCTTTCAGTGCCAGAGACCCGGGTTCAATCCTGACTATGGGTGCTGTATGAATGGAGTTTGTATGTTCTCCCTGTGACCACGTGGGTTTTCTCCGGGTGCGCCAGTTTCCCACTATGCTCAAAGACTTTACAGGTTTGTAGGTTAACTGGCTCTGGTAAATTGGAAGTTGTCCCTAGTGTGTAAGATAGTGTTAGTATACGGAGGTGATTGCTGGTCAGCGTGGACTCGGTGGGCTGAAGGGACTGTTTCTGCGTTGTATCTCTAAAAGTCTAACAAAAAGTTCATCTGGCAGCTCGGATATATCTGATCAGCTCGGAAGAGTTACCTACCTTCATAGGCCTTAGCATGTCCAGAACCTCAGAACCTCCTCGAACATATTACTGACTCCCTGACTCTTATTCTCAAAGCCTCAGAAAATGAAGGCAAGTTAGTTTAGATTTAGAGATACAGAACAGGCCCTTCAGTCCACCGAGCCCCCACGACCAGCGATCCCGAACATTAACACACTAGGGGCAAGTTAACCATACCAAGCTAATTAACCTACATACCTGTACATCTTTGGAGTGTGGGAGGAAACCGAAGATCTCGGAGATAACCCACGCGGTCACGGGGAGATTGTACAAACTCCATACAGGACAAGCACCGTAGTCAGGTCGAACCCACAGCAACTCTACCACTGTGCCACTGTGGCCACCGTGGGTAGCATTCAACTATCTCCTGTTTCGCCATTTTCAAGGGAGTTATGCATTTGGACACCACAATCACTCTGCACAGTCACTAACTATTAAGGGTCGTGCATTAGTTGTATATTTATCCTTTACATTTATGACCTACCCAACCAGAAAATGAAACAATGGCAAGCACAGTGGCCCAGTGGTACAGTTGTTGCCTTACAGCTCAGCGTCCTGGGTTTGATCCTGACCATGGGTGCTGTCTGTATAGAGTTTGTATGTTCTCCCCAGGTGCTCTGGTTTCCTCCACACTCAAAGATGTGCAGGAATTTGTCGGTTAATTGGCTTCAGCAAATAGTGGCCAATTTGTAGGATAGAATGTGTGAGGGTGTCGCTGGGTTCATGCGGACTCGGTGGATCGAAGGGCCTGTTTTCCACACTGTATCTCTGAACTAAACTGAACCTCGCACTTGCTCGGATTACAGGCCATCTGTGTTTCTCCGCTTCATATAAGACAATCCAACAAATATATTTCACATTTCTCTGAAAATAATCTACTCACAACACTGTAAATTTATAAATCCAACTGGAGATTACTGCTATAATCTTAAGAACCGACAATCTTTCATCATCAATAGATTCTTAGTAAAAACAATTTTGTTCATTAATTAATATTGATGATTGTTACAGTTCCTCAATTATGATCATTACATTCCTGGCCCCAAAATGGCTAGAATTGTCAACATTAGTGAAATAAAAACAAATTAAAAGGACAACAAAAACACCAAAACAAATATACAACAAACACCCACAACACACACACACAAACCCAAACAGATCAAAACCAACACAAATACATCCACACCCCCACCCACCCCATTCAGCTAACTGAACATTTTGAAGCAAACTACACTAGTTTAACCATGTAACCAATAACAATTACAGCTAAGGGACGGAAACAGGTCCTCTCGGCCCTTCCAGTCCGTTCGATCATTTGTTTTCCCATAGTCCCATCTACCTGCACTCAGACCATTTACCCCTCCATTCCCTTCCCGTCCATATACCTATCCACTTTACTTTTAAATGTTAAAATCATCCTGCCTCCACCCTTCTGCTGGAAGCTCATTCCACACAGCTACCACCCTTCTGAGTAAAGAAGTTCCCCCTCACGTTACCCCTAAAACTTCCGTCCCTTAATTTGCATGTCATGCCCTCTTGTTTGAATCTTCCCTCCCTCAATGGGAAAATAAGCTTATCCACGTCAACTCTGTCTATCCCTTTCATCATTTTAAAGACCTCAATCAAGTCCCCCCTTAACCTACTGCGCTCCAAAGAATAAAAGACCTAACTTGTTCAAACCTTTCTCTGTAACATAGTTGCTGGAACCCAGGCAACATTCTAGTAAATCTCCTCTGTACTCTCTCTATTTTGTTGACTTTAAATGCAAAATCATTTTAGATAAAGTATATAAAGCCATCAAATTTAACTTGACTTAATCAACACCGTATTTGCAATGCTAAATCATTTAATGGTGCACAAAAAGTTCTCTAGATGCAGTATCCATTTAGCATGTGCTCACAACTGGAAACAGAGCACACATCCAAACTGCTGCAAACTGAAGCGGCCGTTCCGATTACAACATTAAAGCCACGATCTTCAGGATTCTGTGGTTGTTCTGCACAAACATATCCAGATTGCCTTGTAGCCTCAATGCTTCGTTTTTTTTACTGGGAAAACAAAAGGTTGCATTACCCTTTTATAGCCTGCTTGCCGTTGCTGGCTTTTCCATTCAGCAGTTCTAAATTGTGGGGGAACAAATATAAATATGTGTGTGCTCTGTCTGAGAGCCGGTTAACTAAAGCCCTACCTAACTTGCCACGTCTCCACCTCTCTTTGATCAGTGGATCCAAACACTTCACCCATCCAAGATTTCTGCTCTGCCCTCTCAACCATTCCAGGATTGGTGGGCCCCCATTTTGTCTGGGCATGGAGCTTTGTTCCTCCTTCTCAGCTTCTATTGGGGCTTGCCATCTAGCCATTCAATTGTAGATGCCCACATCAATTGTTCTGCCGCTGGTGTTTAGAAACAAACAAGTTATGTCCCTGGTTCAAAACAATGAACTGGATCTGTAGTTTCCTTCGATAAAGCACCCCACTCATATAATGCATGATTAAATGTTCAGAACAATCTGAAATGTGAATGCAGTTCAAGACATTGTCGTGCCTTTCAGCCCTGCAAATGAATATGCTGACCAATTTTTAAAACTTTCCATAATTAATAAAAGTAAATTTGAAGATAGACACAAAAAGCTGGAGTAATTCAGCGGGTCAGTCAGCATGTCTGGAGAAAATAAATAGCAGACATTTTGGGTCGAGACGACTTTGAAACTTCAAACCTTCAACCCAAAATGTCTGTTGTCTATTTCATTCCACAAATGCTGCCTGATCCCTCTGTTCCTCTGGTTGCTTTCTATTTTATACTACACATTCTAGCATCTGCAGTTTCGTATGCCTCCTTGTCCACAAGTCAGCTACATTTTTTTAAATTCATCCTCCAATTTAGATAATAGGTTAGTGGTAACCAAAAACATAGAATTATTGAGGTGACAAAGAGTGCCAAGGCAACAGACCCTTCTTCAGACAGCCAGTCTGAAGAAGGGTCTCGGCCCGAAACGTCGCCTATCTCCTTCGCTCCTTAGATGCTGCTGCACCCGCTGAGTTTCTCCAGCTTTTTGTGTACCCATGGGATTTGATTGCTTGGTTGACAACATACCTTTGGGCAAAACATGGAAATGTAAGAACCAACAATAAAAGGTGACAATATTTTTGTAACTTTAATAGGTAATTAAGGCAGAGCATTAAAACAAAAAATAGTACCTTATAAAATTTGCACTTAAAAGTTCAGTGGTAGAAATACACTTTAATAAAATTGTCCCTCTGTTATTCTTTGAGAAAATTTAATAGTCTTGTCTGTTTTGTCTTTTCTTGCAGTGTAACCAGACATTTCGATTTCCTAATGCAATTCCTCTTCCAAGTACTGGTCTTAATCTGCGAGTGTGGAGATCCAAAAGTGTAAGTACCCATCCAGTAAAAAATATCACTGTATCAAGTGTTGTTAAGAAAATAAGTTAAATAATATTAAATAAAATGAAGTGACAAATTGATGAAGGCAGGATAGTGGATATTGAATACATGGATTAAGTAAGGCTTTTGATAGGTAGACTGTTCCAGAAGATTAAGATGTAGGGAATTCACGGTGATTTGGTCACATGGATTCAGAACTGCCTTAAGCATAGAAGACAGAGGGTAGTGGTGGAAGGTAGATAGTTTGGCTGGAGTCTAGTGCAGTTCCGCAGGAATCTGTGCTGGGACTGCTGCTGTTTGTGATATAAATAAATGACTTGGACGTAAATGTGGATGGGTTGGTGATTAGGTTTGCTGATGACACCCAAATTGATGAAGTTGTCGAGAGTGAGGGATGCTGCCAAAACATACACCGGGATATAGATCAGCTGCAGAAATTGGCAAGGAAATGGCAGATGGGTTTTAGTCTGAGCAAGTGTGAGGTGTTGCACTTTGAGAGGATGAATGTAAGGAGAGAGTATACAGTTAATGGCAAAAACCCTTAATGGAATTGATGTGTAGAGGGATCTTGGAGTCCTAGTTCATAGCTGACTGAAAGTGGCAGCACAAGTAGATAGGGTGGTAAAGAAAGTGTATGGTATGCTAGCCTTCATTGCCAGGGGCATTAAGTATAAGAGGCAGGAAATCATGATGTAGCTCCATAACACTTTGGTTGGTCTGCATTTGGAGTATTGTGTGCAGTTCTGGTCACCTCATTACTGGGAGGAGGGGGAGGCTTTCGAGAGAATGTCAAAAGTCAAAAGAGTTTATTGTCATGTGTCCCTGACAGGACAATGAAATTCTTTCTTTGCATAGCACAACAGAACATAGTAGGCATTGACTACCATTATATACGTAAATACACACACTAATTAATTAATTACGTGCAAATAACAGATGGAGGGGTATTAATGTTCAGAGTTTTGTCCAAGCCAGGTTTAATAGCCCGATGGCTGTGGGGAAGTAGCTATTCCTGAACCGAGTCGTTGCAGTTCTCAGGCTCCTTTACCTTCTACCCGAAGGTAGCAGGGAAATGAGTGTGTGGCCAGGGTGGTGTGGGTCCTTGATGATGCTGCCAGCCCTTTTGAGGCAGCGACTGTGGTAGATCCCCTCGATGGAAGGAAGGTCAGAGCCGATGATGGACTGGGCAGTGTTTACTACTTTTTGTAGCCTTTTTCTCTCCAGGGCACTCACGTTGCCGAACCAAGCCACGATGCAACCAGTCAGCAAGCTCTCTACTGTGCACCTGTAGAAGTTAGAGAGAGTCCTCCTTGACAGACCGACTCTCCGTAATCTTCACAGGAAGTAGAGGCGCTGATGAGCTTTCTTAATAATTGCATCTGTATTCTACATCCTTCCCATGAAACAAAGTGTCCCAATTCACTCCTTTAAAATCCTCACGCATTCCCTCAAAGTTAGCCTTTCTCCAATCAAAAATCTCCACTCTAGGTCCTGTTCTGACTCGCTCCATAATTATATTGAAACTAATGGTATTGTGATCACTGGTCCCGAAGTGCTCACCAACGCATACCTCCGTCACCTGTCCTGCCTCATTTCCTAACAGGAGTGAATTGGGACACTTTGTTTCATGGGAAGGATGTAGAAGAGAAATGGAGGACATTTAAAGGGGAAATTGTAAGAGTACAGAATCTTTATGTCCCTGTTAGGTTGAAAGGAAATAGTAAAAATTGGAAAGAGCCATGGTTTTCAAGGGAAATTGGACACTTGTTTCGAAAAAAGAGAGATATCTACAATAATTATAGGAGGCATGGAGTAAATGAGGTGCTAGAGGAGTATAAAGAATGTAAAAAGAATCTTAAGAAAGAAATTAGGAAGGCTAAAAGAAGATATGAGGTTGCTTTGGCAAGAAAGGTGAAAGTAAACCCAAAGGGTTTCTACAGCTATATTAATAGCAAAAGGATAACGAGGGATAAAATTGGACCATAAGAGAACCAGAATGGACAGCTATTTGCAGAGCCAAAAGAGATGGGGGAGATATTGAACAATTTATTTTCTTCGGTATTCACCAAGGAGAAGGATATTGAACTCTGTGAGTTAAGGGAAAAAGTAGAGTAGCTATGGAAACTATGAGATTCAAGAGGAGGAAGTACTGACACTTTTGAAAAATATAAAAGTGGATAAGTCTCCAGGTCCTGACAGGATATTCCCTAGGACATTGAGGGAAGTTAGTGTAGAAATAGCAGGAGCTATGACAGAAATATTTCAAATGTCATTAGAAACGGGAATAGTGCCGGAGGATTGGCGTACTGCGCATGTTGTTCCATTGTTTAAAAAGGGTTTAAAGAATAAACCTAGCAATTATAGACCTATTAGTTTGACATCAGTGGTGGCCAAATTAATGGAAAGGATACATAGAGATAATATATATAAGCATCTGGATAAACAGGGTCTGATCAGGAACAGTCAACATGGATTTGTGCCTGGAAGGTCATGTTTGACAAACCTTCTTGAATTTTTTGAAGCGGTAACTAGGAAATTGATGAGGGTAAAGCAGTGGATGTTGTCTATATGGATTTCAGTAAGGCCTTTGACAAGGTTCCCCATGGAAGGTTGGTTAAGAAGGTTCAATCTTTGGGTGTTAATGGCGGAGTAGCAAGATGGATTCAACAGTGGCTGAATGGGAGATGCCAGAGAGTAATGGTGGATGTAGTCCTCCGCCAGTTTCGCCACCTCCAACGTGACCCCTCCACCCGCCACATCTTCCCATCTCCCCCCCTGTCTGCCTTCCGCAAAGACCGCTCCCTCCACAACTCCCTTGTCCATTCTTCCCTCCCCTCCCACTCTACCCCTTCCCCGGGCACTTTCCCTTGCAACCGCAAGAAATGCAACACTTGTCCCTTCACCTCCCCCCTCCACTCCTTTCAGGGACCCAAGCAGTCCTTCCAGGTCCGACAGAGGTTCACCTGCACCTCCCTCCAACCTCATCTACTGCATCCGCTGCTCCAGATGCCAGATGATCTATATCGGTGAGACCAAGCGGAGGCTTGGCGATCGCTTCGCCGAACACCTCCGCTCGGTCCGCAATAACCAACCCGACCTCCCGGTGGCTCAGCACTTCAACTCCCCCTCCCATTCCACATCCGACCTCTCGGTCCTGGGCCTCCTCCACGGCCAGAGTGAGCAACACGCAAGCTGGAGGAACAGCACCTCATATTCCGCTTGGGGAGTCTGCATCCTTTGGGCTTGAATATTGAATTTTCTCAATTCTGTTAACCCTTGCTGTCTCCTCCCCTTCCCACCTCTCCCTCAGCCCTGGGGCCCTGGCATTCCCTCTATCTCTATCTCCCTCCCCCACCCTAGTCGCACCAGCTTCTCATTTTCACACCACAAACAGCTTACAATGGCTTGTTCCCTTTATCACCGATACTTTTCTGCATATCTTTCACTCATTGTTCCTTATCTCTCCACATCACCGTCTATATCTCTCGTTTCCCTGATCCCTGACCAGTCTGAAGAAGGGTCTCGGCCCGAAACGTCGCCTATCTCCTTCGCTCCTTAGATGCTGCTGCACCCGCTGAGTTTCTCCAGCTTTTTGTGTACCCAATGGTGGATGGCTGTTTGTCAGGTTGGAAGCCGGTGACCAGTGGGGTGCCTCAGGGATCTGTGTTGGGTCCACTGTTGTTTGTCATGTACATCAATGATCTGGATGATGGGGTGGAAAATTGGATAAGTAAGTATGCAGATGATACTAAGATAGGTGGTGTTGTGGATAATGAAGTAGATTTTCAAAGTCTACAGAGAGATTTGGGCCATTTGGAAAAGTGGGCTGAAAGTTGGCAGATGGAGTTTATTGCTGTTAAGTGTGAAGTGCTACATCTTGGCAGGACAAATCAAAATAGGACGTACATGGTAAATGGTAGGGAATTGAGGAATGCTGTGGAACAGAGGGATCTAGGAATAACTGTGCATAGTTCCCTGAAGGTGGAATCGCATGTAGATAGGGTGGTAAAGAAAGCCTTTTGTGTGCTGGCCTTTATAAATCAGAGCATTGAATATAGGAGTAGGGATGTAATGTTAAAATTGTACAACGCATTGGTAAGACCAATTCTGGAGTATGGTGTACAATTTTGGTCGCCTAGTTATAGGAAGGATGTCAACAAAATAGAGAGAGTACAGAGGAGATTTACTAGAATGTTGCCAGGGTTCCAGCAACTATGTTGCAGAGAAAGGTTGAACAAGTTAGGTCTTTATTCTTTAGGGGCGCAGAAGGTTAAGGGGGGACTTGATTGAGGTCTTTAAAATGACGAAAGGGTTAGAGTTGACGTGGATACGTTTTTCCCATTGAGGGTAGGGAAGATTCAAACAAGAGGGCATGACATGAGAATTAAGGGACAGAAGGTTAGGGGTAACGTGAGGGGGAACTTCTTTACTCAGAGGGTGGTGGCTGTGTGGAATGAGCTTCCAGCAGAAGTGGTGGAGGCAGGATCGATTTTAACATTTAAAAGTAAAGTGGATAGGTATATGGACGTGAAGGGTATGGTCTGAGTGCAGGTAGATGGGACTAGGGGAAAACAAATGGTCGGCACGGACTGGAAGGGCCGAGAGGGCCTGTTTCCGTGCTGTAATTGTTATATGGTTATATGGTTAATATGGAGTATAGAAGTTGAGAGACCATGTTGCAGTTATATAAGACGTTGGTGAACCACATTTAGAGTATTGTGTTTCGTTTTGGGCACCATGTTATAGGGAATAACACTAGGAAATAACACCATGTTGTAAAGCTGGAAAGGGTGCAGAGAAGATTTACGAGGATGTTGCCAGGAATCTGAGCTGTAGAGGTTGAGTAGGTCGGGACTCTATTCTTTGGAGCGCTGGAAGATGAGGGGTGACCTTATAGAGGTGTAGAAAATCACGAGAGGAACAGATCGGGTCAATGAACAGAGTCTCTTGTCCAAACTAGGGGAATCAAGATCCAGAACCTAATGCCCCTGTCCCACTTAGGAAACCTAAACGGAAACCTCTGGAGACTTTGCGCCGCACCCAAGGTTTCCATACAGTTCCCGGAGGTTCCCAGAGGTTTTTGTCAGTTTCCCGGAGGTTCCCAGAGGTTTTTTCAATTTTTTGAAATAATCGCCGGAACATCGAAGAAGCGGAAACCACTTTCGACCATTAGGGAGACTGACATAAACCTCCGGGAACCGCACAGGCAGGTATTCTCATAATTTTTCAGAAATATTTAGACATGGATACAACATGTTCAGAGGTTTAGTGGGATATGGGCCATACACAGGCAGGTGGGATTAGTGTAGGTGGGACATGTTGGTCGATATAGCAAATAGGGTCAAAGGGTCTGTTTCCACACTGTATGACACTATGAATCTCAGCTACAAACCTGTACGTCTTTGGAGTGTGGGAGAAAAGAAGAGCACCTTGAGAAAACCCACGTGGTCACAGGGAGAACGTACAAACTATGTATAGACAGCACCCAAGGTCAGGATCGAACCTGGATCTCTGGCGCTATAAGGCAGCAGCTCTCCCACTTGCCACTGTGCCATCCCAAAGTTGTTCAATTACATTTTCATGATAAAAAAATAAATATGTCACATTAACGATGAACGGGACAAAGTAACACATTATATCGTAATATTATTCTACAACCAATGGCTTTCCTTTTACCAAACAGCTTTTGTCTTTTTATGCACCTGCTCTCGTCCCCTGACCTTCCAGCCATGATATTTTATGCTTTCATCCCACCAACCTTCGTATTCAATATTCAATAATCTTTCACCTCCAATTTTCCTCCATTTTCAGCTTTCCAAAGGAACTATTTCCTCTGAAATTCCCGCTCCATTCTACTTTTCCTTTCATAGAAACATAGAAACATAGAAATTAGGTGCAGGAGCAGGCCATTCGGCCCTTCGAGCCTGCACCGCCATTCAATATGATCATGGCTGATCATCCAACTCAGTATCCTGTACCTGCCTTCTCTCCATACCCCCTGATCCCTTCAGCCACGAGGGCCACATCCAACTCCCTCTTAAATATGGCCAACGAACTGGCCACAACTACCTTCTGTGGCAGAGAATTCCACAGATTCACCACTCTCTGCGTGAAAAAAACGATTTTCTCATCTCGGTCCTAAAAGACTTCCCCCTTATCCTTAAACTGTGACCCCTTGTCCTGGACTTCCCCAACATCGGGAACAATCTTCCTGCATCTAGCCTGTCCAACCCCTTAAGAATTTTGTAAGTCTCTATGAGATCACCCCTCAATCTTCTAAATTCCAGCGAGTACAAGCCGAATCTATCCAGTCCTTCTTCATATGGAAGTCGTGCCATCCCAGGAATCAGTCTGGTGAACCTTCTCTGTACTCCCTCTATGGCAAGAATGTCTTTCCTCAGATTAGGAGACCAAAACTGTACGCAATACAATTTCACAGGGAACTGCATGGGGATGCGGCAGTTGTCCCTTTACCTCATTCCTTTCTACCACCAAGGGGTTCACATGATCCTGTCATGTGTAACTTAAACATCTTGCAATTTATTGTTTAAAATTTAGTGACCATGATGTTGACTCCACACTGGAGAAATGAAATACACAATTGGACTTAAGCAGGTGTCGAAAGGAACCTCAGATGCTGGTTTATACCAAAGTTACACTGCTAGGTTTACTCCAAGTTCTGGAGTAACCTAGCAGGTCACGCAGCATCTCTGGATGCATGACGTTTCAGGTCAGGACCCTTCTTCATACTGAAAACCAGACTGCCTCCAATTTCAGTCTGAAGAAGGGTTCCTACCTAAAACATCACCCATCTTCTTCTCCCGAGATGCTGCCTTACCCGCTGAGTTACTCCAACACTTTGTGTCTATCTTTGGACATGCTTGGCTCATCTTTCAATTGCAGCCCTCGGGACTTAACATTGAATTTAACCATTTCAGGTAACCACCCTTGTTTTCCTTCCCCACAGATGTGGGTATACTGTATGACTCTGTTTCAATCTGTTTAATTTTTCTTTCTGTCTCCAATTGCTAATCTTTAAAATATTTGTTACTTCAACAACTTTGTGGGTGGCCCAGTGGTGCAGATGGTAGAGCATTTAGCCTCGGCGCTGGGCCTGTATTCATTGGAGTTTAGAAGAATGAGGGGGACCTCATTGAAACTTTACCGAATAGTGAAAGGCTTGGATAGAGTGGATGTGGAGAGGATGTTTCCACTAGTCGGAGAGTCTAGGACCAGAGGTCATAGTTTCAGAATAAAATGACTTACCTTTGGAATGGAGATGAGGAGGGATTTTTCTTAGTCAGAAAGTGGTGAATCTGCGGAATTTATTGCATCTGTGGAATTCATCAGTGGAGACCAAGTCAGTGGATATTTTTAAGGCAGAGATAGATAGATTCTTGATTAGTACGGGTGTCAGGGGTTAATAGGAGAAGGCAGGAGAATGGGGTTGAGGGGAAATGATAGAGCAGCTACGATTAAATGGCGGAGTATATGATGGGCCAAATGTTCTAATTCTGCTCTTATCACTTATGAACTTATGAACTCACAGAGACTCAGGTTTACTCCTGTCTGTGTGAAGTTTGCATGTTCATTCTGTGGCCAAATGGGTTTCCTCCGGGTGCTACGGTTTCCTCCAACATCCTAAAGACCTGCGGGTTTGTTGGTTAATTGCTCTCTGCTAATTTCCACTAATGTATAGAGAGTGGATTATGATTAGTGTGATTATGTCATCAATGGTGTAGACTTTGTGGCCCAAAGGGCCTGTATCCATGGTGTATCTCTAAAGCTGTCCAGGATCCGACCTCCCCAGAGGAGCATGGGTGAAGCTCAACAGACTTGATACTGGAGTTGGGTGTTTCAGTGCCAGCGTGTGGAGATGGGGGCTCCGCCAGAGCCCAGCCTGTGAATGCTGAGTAGAACAACAGACAGCCAACCATGTCATCTCTTGTGTGCCCGCTCTACCACCCACCAAATGGAGCTCAGGGCCTGGCAGACAATGACGCAGGGACAACAACCTGGCTGCTCAACACCCGGCTTGAGATCTAACTATTCCTTTGGTTTATGTTTCATTCGCAAGAAGAAGATCTGTGGACTAAACTAAACGGAACTTTGTTGTGCACTCTGTCACAGTAATTCCTCTGTAACTCCACACCACCCTCTCTCTGCAACTTAACAAGTTTAGTTTCTCATTCTTTCCAGTTCCTTGACCCAAACGTTGACTCTGTTTTCCACCAATGTTACATTTCCTGCTGAGTGCTTGCAGCATTCCCTGACCTGTTTCCCATTTTCACCCCTAAGATTGTAGAATCTTCATGATCTTATTAGCAAATGTTATTTTTCCTATTTGGTTTATTTCAGGTGGATGAAATCTAAATAGCACTTCACCATGGGAGGCAAGTAGCTTCCAGTATTGCGGAGGTCACAGTTATAAATAGTATTGTATTTATGGTTCAGGATATCATTCTATAATTTTATATTAAAACACACACCCGTTTTTGGGAACACTGATCTAACATCAACAGTGCAATAAACTCGTATAGTTATATATTTCCATCAGTGCAATGGTGAAAGCCTGATTACTGCCAAAACCAGCTCAAAAGCAACTCGTAAATGGAACAGCACTGTATTTTATGAGCCCAGATAATTACACTGTGTACCTATAAACTGTATCTTTACCTTGAGACCAGAAGTTACTTTAACACTGTTTTAATATTAATTTGTTTTACAGAAACATATGAAAAATGAAGAAATCAAGGCTGGCCTAATTATGCTATCTAATGCAACTCAGACCGCAAAACACTTTATCACTAATGGTTCAACAAAACCTCTCTTAGATACGATTTACAGGAATACTAGAACTTTCATCCACATATTACAATTGATGGATGTGCCGGTAAGATATTAAGTGAGCAATTAATAGTTTTCTCTGTTCAAATCATTGGCAGTATTTTAAACAATTTTCTCTTGCCTATGTTATTGGATTAAAATTCAGCCTCTATGCTAAACTCTCATGGAAAAGCCTGTCTAACTAACAAACCAGAAGTTTAACTTTATACCGGCAGTTTAGTGATACTGGAACTTTTGAAACTTGGGTTTGGAAGAAGAAAAGTGAGCCCGGTTTCCTATTCCAGACCACAACTCTGTGACATTTGATAGAAAATACATTTGAAGGTATTGGGTGAGCACAGAACCATTCTCAGTTATCTGAGAACAGTGCATGAATGCTTAATTAAATATTTTCTCTGAGGTCACAGTTTAGTTTGGTTGAGTTTAGAGATATCGCATAGCAACAGGCCCTTTAGCTCATCAGGTCCACGCCTACCCATTCACATTAGTTCTATGTTTTCCCATTTTTGCACCATTTATGCTAACATTAAACAACATTTTTATAGAGGCTACAGACCTACACGTCTTTGGGATGTGGGAGGAAAGTTGTGCTTCGGGAGGAAAAGCACGCAGTCACAGAGAGATTGTGCAGACTCTGCACC
The DNA here is from genome assembly GCA_035221665.1 of Okamejei kenojei. NCBI lineage: Eukaryota > Metazoa > Chordata > Chondrichthyes > Rajiformes > Rajidae > Okamejei > Okamejei kenojei. The sequence goes on along the minus strand of CM069144.1, from coordinate 63,509,085 downwards.
TGAGATCAGGACTGAACCCAGGTCTCTACCACTTGTGTCACTGTCCCCTTTAAGTTGATGAATTTAATGAGGTGCTGGAGAGCAATGAACCACAAGGTGATTCAGGAAGGTGATTCAACCACAAGGTGATTCAGGAGAGAAATAAATACAATTATAACCAAATAACAATTAGAGTCAAAGAGCCACACGACATGGAAAGAGGCTGACTCACTCCGACCAAACGAGATAACTATCTATGCTAATCCCATTTACCTGCATTTGGTCCATATCCTTTTATTTCCCCTATCCCCTGCAACCGCAGGAGATGCAACACCTGTCCCTATACCTCCTCCCTCGATTCAGTCCCTAAGGCAGAGGTTCACTTGCACCACCTTTAGCATCATCTACTGTACCCGCTGTTCGAGGTATGCACTCCAATATATCGGCAAGACCAAGCTCAAACTGGGTGATTTTTTTTTTTGTTTTTGTTTATTTTTGTTAGAAGTAAGTACAGTAGTCTGGTACTTAAGTACCTAATACATAAATACATAATCTCATTCTTGTACAACTTCATACTTTTAGTTCAATAATAAAAGAACAGTGAGAGAAAAAAGAAATAAAGAGTGTCGGAATAGATAGACAAGCGAGTAGAAACAGAAAACAAAAAAATAAAAAATAAAGGACAGAGGTGATAAGTTAAAAGATTGAAAGAGAAGGAAAAAGTAAAAAGAAAAGAGAGATTAGGAGAGATCTACCTATCTCATATTTTTGCCCATCCGTCACCCAGTTCTAAACATTTAATTTCTAAGGTTATGTTATGTTGCACCATATGCTTGTATAAAGTTGATAAACGGAGACAAAATCTTTAAGAATTGGTCTACTTTGCCTAGTAAGAGGAATCTCATTTCTTCAAGATGTAGCGTTTCAGACATGTTTGAGATCCACATTTTGAATGTTGGCGTAGGTGCGTTTTTTTCCAAAATTTAAGTTTTTTCGCTGTTATTAGACCATAATTAAGAAAAGCTTCTTGGAATATAGTTAGTATCACCCAGTTCTAAACCATTTAATTTCTAAGGTTATGTTATGTTGCACCATATGCTTGTAAAAAGTTGATAAACAGAGACCAAATCTTTAAGAATTGGTCTACTTTGCCTAGTAAGAGGAATCTCATTTCTTCAAGATGTAGCGTTTCAGACTTGTTTGAGATCCACATTTTGAATGTTGGCGTAGGTGCGTTTTTCCAAAATTTAAGTATAGGTTTTTTCGCTGTTATTAGACCATAATTAAGAAAAGCTTCTTGGAATATAGTTAGTTTACTTCCCTCTTCCATTGATCCAAAGATAATCAATTCGGTATTGGGGTTCAATTTTGTGTTAAATAGTTTTGTAAAAATTCCAAACATTTCATTCCAAAATGTATACAGTTTTGTACAAGAGACAAAGGAATGTGCTATAGTGGCATTTTGAGTTAGACATTTGTTGCAGATGGGGGAAACATTTGAAAATATTTTATTCAGTCTTGTTTTCGAATAATATAATCTATGTAAAATTTTAAATTGAATTAGGTTATGTCTTACATTCATTGAACATTTGTTTACGTATAATAAATTTTTATCCCATCTATCGTTCGGAATTTTTATCAATAACTCTTGTTCCCAGTCTCTTCTAATTGCTTCTGCCGTTGGTGTTTCTATATTTAGAATTATATTATATAAGTAAGATATTAAATTGCTTGATTCTGCCTTTCTATTCATTCCTTCCTCCAATAGATCTGGGGTTAAAGTTTGATATCCTTGTATATACTTTTTCAAATAATCTTGAATTTGAAGGTATTTGAAATATTGATTACTTTTCAAATTATATTTTAGTTGTAATTGTTGGAATGATAAAAGTTTTCCCATTTCATACATATCTCCCATCATTTTAATTCCTATTCTTTCCCAATGGATAAATGTTTTATCAATAATGGATGGTTTGAATGAGGGATTATTAGCTATTGGAGAAAGAAGCGATCATTTTCTTAATTTTAAAGTTAATTTTATTTGTTTCCAAATTCGTATTATACTATGAATAATTGGATTCTTCTTGTATATTATTGTTCAGTTTTATCGGGGAAAGAAGGATCGCTCCTATATTATAAGGGGAACAATCCTCTTTCTCCATTCTTATCCAATCTACCTGTTGGGCAGAACTGTCCAACCAGTAGATTATATTTTTAATATTCACTGCCTAATAATAATGCAATAAGTTAGGGAGTGTCAGTCCCCCTGATTCTTTAGATTTACACAAGTGTTTTTTTTTTTAATTCTGTGTGATTTATAATCCCATATGAAGTTTATAATATCAGAATCTAATTTTTTGAAGAATTTTTTAGGTATGTATATTGGTATTGATTGAAATAGATACAATATTTGTGGTAAGAAGATTATTTTTATCGCGTTTATTCTGCCTATTAATGACATCGGCAGTGTCTTCCAAAATTTAATCAGCCCATTTAATTTAGTTAATAAAGGCATATAGTTTGCGTTGAGTAATGATTTATAGTTCCTAGTAATTTGGATGCCCAAATACTTAAATTTTTCTGTTGTAATTCTAAAAGGGAATTTCAACAGATGTGTCGACTCTTGAGGTTTTATCGTCATAATTTCGCTTTTGTTCCAATTCTATATCCTGAAAAAGAACCAAATTCCTCTATTAAATTTAGTATATTTGGTATGCTAATTTGCGAATTTGTAATATATAATAATGTCGTCTGCATATAATGAAATTTTATTATTTGAGTGTTTGGTAATATACCCATGAATATTCAGATGGCTTCTTATACTTTCAGCTAAAGGCTCTATCACTAGTGCAAATAGCAGGGGCGATAACACGCACCCCTGCCTATTGTCCCTTGCTAAGTGGAATTTTGGGGATAATATATTATTAGTCAGTATTCTAGCCGTCAGCTTATCATATAATAATTTTACCCATGAAATACAATTATCTCCCATGTTAAATTTTTCCAATACTTTGAATAAATATTGCCAATCTACTTGATCAAAAGCTTTTTCTTCAGTATTATGTGAGTACATTATATTAGACAGCCATCTCAAATTGTTAAATGAGTATCTCTTTGGTATGAACCCTGTTTGGTCCGGATTTATTAATTTACTAACATATTTAATCTTCTCGCTAGGGTCTTTGTTAATATTTTTTGGTCTGTATTTAGGAGTGCAATAGCTCTATATGAGCCTGGGTCTTCTAGATCTTTATCCTTTTTTGGTATAAGTGTAATAGTTGACTCAGTTAGTGTTTCTGGTAGTTTATTTTCTTAAAAAATGTATATATATAAATCTTGCAACCGTGGAGAAATTATCTCGTAGAATCTTTTATAGAATTCATTACTAAAGCCATCTGGTCCTGGGGTTTTGCCATTCTTCAACGAACTAATTGTTTCTTCTATTTCCTGTAGTGTAATCTGAGCTCCTAATGCCTCTTGTTCCACCATATTTAATTTTGGAAGATTATAGTTATCTAAGAAATTTGTAATTTGAGTATTATTTACAGAGGTTTTCGATGTATATAAATAAGTTTTGATAAAAATTGAGCAAATCTTTTATTAATATCTTTAGGTAGTGTTAGTAATTCCCCTTTGTCTGATTTAATTTTAGTAATTGTATTTTCTGTGTCCCTTTTTTTCAGTTGGCATGCTAGGATTTTATGAGGTTTATCACCAAATTCAAAATTTTCTTGTTTTGTAATTTGAAATCTTATTATTCTGGCCGATAAAATTTTATTTAATTTATATTTTAGTATTATTATCTTATTATGTTTATCTATAGTTGGTTCTTTGGCATTTTCTAAATCTAATTGTCTAATTTCTTGTTCTAACTGCAATTGTTCAGTATTATTCTTTTTATTTTGGAAAGATTGGTATGAGATTATAATTCCTCTAATAAATGCCTTAAAAGTTTCCCATAATAAGGAGGGTGAAATATCTGGTGTATCATTTGTCTCAAAGAAGAATCTCATCTGCTCTTTTAAATATGTGAGTTATTTAAAATTTGGGGGTTAAACCTCCAAAATGAATTTTTATCAGGCATTCCTTCTAATTTTAAAGAAAAAGTTAACGGGGAATGATCAGAAATGATACTATTATGATATTTAGAATTATATGTATATTGAATTAGTTTTGTGTCCACTAAGAAATAATCAATACGTGAATATGTTTTGTGTACTGTTGAATAAAATGAATATTCCCTACCTACTGGGTTAGCGATCCTCCATACATCTGTTATATTAGTATTTTTCATGTATGTATTTAGGAGTTCACTCAGTTTAGATTTTATGTTAGTCCTTTTTTGTTTTGCTGATTTATCCAAATATGGATCTAAAACACAATTCAAATCTCCCCCTATTATCATATTTTGATGATTAAGTTCTGAAATTATATCCAAAATTTTACTAAAGAATTGGGGGTTGTCAAAATTAGGAGCATAAATATTTATCAAAGTAAGTGGAGTAGAATAAATTTCTCCCGTGACTATGACGTACCTCCCCTCTTTATCTGCTATAGTATTCTTTAATTTAAATGGTATACCTTTACGAATGATAATAGCCATGCCTCTAGATTTAGAAGTAAATGAAGAGTAGTATGTTTGCCCAATCTAATTTGCCTTCAGTCTTATCTGTGTTTGATATTTCAGATGCATCTCTTGTAAGAAAATAATGTCACTTTTTAAGGCTTTAAATTGGGCAAAGATCTTACCCCTTTTAATTGGTTCATTAGCGCCCCTTATATTCCAACTACAGAACGTGATTCCTCCAGTTTTCTTTTGTTTATCGTCTTGCATTATGAATCATGTTAATATCTTTACTTCATATGGTGCAACCAAGAACCTTATAACTCCAGATGAAGGATGATCATCCCCAGCTGTTAAGTTTGGGTGATTGTTTTTCTAAACACATTTGCTAAGTCCACCTGGGCCTACGTGATCTCCGAGTTGCAAAACACTTTAACTCCCCCTCCTATTCCCATACTGACCTTTCTATCCAGGGCCTCCTCCATTGTCAGAGTGAGGCTTCGAAATTGGAGAAATAGCACCTCATATTTCATTTGGGCAGCTTACAACCCAGCGGTCTAAATACTGATTTGTCTAACTTCAAGTAACCCTTGCTTTCCCTCTCTCTGTGTCGCTCCCCCACACTAGTTCTAATAGGTTCACTGTCCTCCTAATTAATTTTACTCTTTATATGCCTCATTGTCACCTTCCCCACATTCAACAATGAACCATTGATCATTTCCTTATCATCGTCCACTTTGCTCTGTCCTTTTCACACCTTACATCCTCTTTGTACCCTTCCATATCTCTAGAATGGTTGATGTGTCTGGTCACCCATTCTAGACCCTTTGAACCGAAACTCCTCCAGAGATGCTCCCCGTCCTGCTGAATTACTTCAGCATTTTGTGTCTATCTTTTGTCTGGACTATATTCCATCTGCCACCATTCTGTCAAATGTTCCACTGATCTATGCCCCTCTGTATCCCCATAATATAGAACTCTGGGAATCTTTGTGTCATCAACAAACTTACTTATAAGTCCACAGGCATTCCAAGCCATCCAAGTCATTTGCAAAGTGAACCAAGTCAAACAACAAATACCCAGCACTGATCCACCATCAGTACAAAATCTCTGATTGTTTCTGATCATAAATGAAAAATGTAGTTTAGTTTACAGATATAGCGTGGAGACAGGCCCTTCGCCCCACCGAGCCCACGCCACCAATGATCCCCTACACGCAACTTCTATCTTATCCCACTTTCACATCCTAAACACTATGGCAAATTTACAGAAGACAATGTACCTACAAACCTGCACATATTTGGAATCTGGGAGGAAAGCAGAGCACCAGACAAAGCCCATGTGGACTCTCTTTGATCGGACTTTACTGGACTTTATCTTGCATGAAATGTTATCACGTTATTCACTTTACCATGTATCTGTACACTGTGGATGGCTCAATTGTAATCATGTATTGTCTTTCCACTGACTGGTTAGCACGCAACAAAAGCTTTTCACTGTACCTTGGTACACGTGACAATAAACAAAACTAACTAAACTAAACCATGGTCAGAATCGAACCACGTTCTCTGTGACTAAAGCAACAGCTTTACCACTGCGCCACTGTGCCACCCCTAATGATATAGTGAGGGTGGACATGACTGGATGGGGCCGAATGGCCTAATTCTACTCCTATCACTAATGATATGAGTCATTGTTAAGTACAGGCGAGGTGCCGGATGACTGGAGGGTGGCAAATGTTTTATCACTACTCAAGAAGGACAGCAAGGAAAATGCTGGGAACCACAGGCTAGTAAGTCTAACATCTGTGGTCGGAAAGTATTCTGAGGGATAGAATATACAGGCATTTGGATGAACAAAGGCTGATTAGGGATAGAAGCATAGAAACATAGAAATTAGGTGCAGGAGCAGGCCATTCGGCCCTTCGAGCCTGCACCGCCATTCAATATGATCATGGCTGATCATCCAACTCAGTATCCTGTACCTGCCTTCTCTCCATACCCCCTGATCCCTTCAGCCACAAGGGCCACATCCAACTCCCTCTTAAATATGGCCAACGAATAGTTCATATAGTTTTGTACATGGGAGGTCATTTGAGGATGTGACCAAAACGGTTGATGAAGGCAGAGCTGTAGATGTTGTGTACATGGATTCCATTTGACAAAGTTTTGCATGGATTGGCTGCTCTGGAAGGTTATATCCCAAGGGATTCAAGGCGCGATAGCTGATTGGATAGAAAATTGGCTTCATGGAAAGAAGCAGAGAGTGGTGGTGGAAGGTTGCTTTTCGGACTGGAGGTCTGTGACTAGTGGTGTGCCTCAGGGTTCGGTGCTGGGCCAGATATTGTTTGTCATCTATATCAATGATTTGGATGTGACCATAACGTATTTCCCGGCGTCAAAGACGCTGCGTCGAAGATGCACCCCCATTTTGAGTTGTTAAATTTTGAAAAAAGGCTGGCAGGACAGAATCAAGAGTTTGATTTAGTCAGTAGAAAGGAAGATGTGAAACTCCTTGAAGGAGCCTCCATCTTCGCCTGTCCCACAATGCACTGTGCAGTTCAGGTCTGAGGGACGGGGACATCCTAGCTCAGGGAGATCATATAACAGGGAGCGAGAGAGACCAGGATGGAGCAGCCAGCCTTCCACCCAGTAGCTACCGGCCAACCACCACCTGCTGCTCCTGTGCCGAAGGACACCGTGGCTGGCTGGCGGGCGGGCTGGCAGAAGGTGCTGAGGTGGCGGCCAGTTCTGCTGTCCGGTACCGGCGGCTGCTCACAGCCACCCGAGCTACTTCCCTCCCCGGCCACAATGCGGTGGATCCGCGCCCGTAGCGCCGCGGCAACGGTGAGTGAGTTGCTGCCATGATCTCCAACCCCCTCCTTCTCAAGGCTCCTGCCCTCCCCGCAACTCTACCCCTGATGGCCCAGCCAAGTTTACTACTTTGTGCAGCCCAGTCCGTGCTGACCCGGGCCAGACTCGCCACACGCTGTGGAAAGGAACTCTCCCTCCCACAGCAGCACTGTCCTTTTACAGCCGCTTCCCACTTCACACAGTTCCAGGGTCGAAGTCATGGCCGGTTCTGTGGAGCAGTCGCTACAAGAGTGGCATTGCTCAGCCTAACCTTCGGCCTCCAAGATGCAGATACATTTTCAGGCCTTATTTTAGAGTAAAAAATAGCATCTTGGACGCCGGTAAATACGGTACACGGCAAGATTAGCAAGTTTGCTAATGATACAAAAGTGGGTGGTTTTGCAGATGGTGAAGATGGTTGTGAAAAATTGTAGCAGGATCGTGATCGAATGGCCAGGTGGGCTGAGGAATGGTTGATGGAATTTAATACAGAGAAATGTGAAGTGTTGCATTTTTGGAAGTCTAACATGGGCAGGACCTACACAGTGAACAGTTGGCCACTGGGGAGTATTGTAGAGCAGACGGATCTAGGAGTGCAGGTGCATAGTTTGTTGAAAGTGTCTTTACAGGTAGACAGGGTGGTCAAAAAGGCTTTTGATATCTTGGCCTTCATCGGTCAGAGTATTGCGTATAGAGGTTGCAAGGTTACATTGCAGTTATAAGATGTTGAAGAGCCACATTTAGAATATTGTTTTTAGTTTTGGGCACCATGTTATAGGAAATATAGTTGTCAAGCTGGAAGAGGTACAGAGAAGATTTACGAGTCTGCATCACCTGAGCTATAGGGAGAGGTGAGTAGGCTGGGACTCTATTCCTTGGAGGGCAGGAGGATGAGGGGTGATCTTATAGAGGTGTATAAAATCATTAGAAGAATAGATCGGTTAGATAAATGCACAGTCTCTTGCCCAGAGTAGGGGAATCTAGAACCAGTGGACATATGTTTAAGGTGATGGGGGGAAAAATTAATAGGAACATGAGGCGCAATTTTTTCATACATCAAGTGTGAAACAAAATTGCAGCAGGTACTGTCGCAATGTTTAAGAAACATTTAGAAAGGTACATTGATAGGGCAGGTTTAGAGGGAGATGGGCCAAACCTAGGCAGCTGAGACTAGTGTAGATGGGACATGTTGGCCAGCATGTGCAAGTTGGGTCGAACGGCCTGTTTCCATGCTGTAAGGCTCTATGACTCCATGATAGTTTTTGCCTTGTTTTCTAATGTTGCTTCATTTTCATTTCAATCGAATGTTAGGAACTGAAGTTTGAAGGCTCTTTCTTCAGTTGAAATGCTTCTCAGGACAGGAAAAACAGAAATTCACCAAAGCTACAAGGACATGTAGCCAAAAGATATGTCATTTATTTTTCATGCAGCTGAGGGAGATAGCAAAGTGGTTTCTGATTAAACTAACTGACTTGAAATGAACCTCTGCTCTTCTGGTTGCTAAACACTTTAACATCCCCTCTCATTCCCACACTGTCCTTTCTGTCCTGGGCCACCTCCACTGTCAGAGTGAGGCCTAGTGCAAATTGGAGGAACAGCACCTCATATTTTGCTTGGGCAGATTACACCCCAGTGATATGAATATTGACCTCTCTAACTTCAAGTAGCCCTTGCTTTTTCTCTCTCTCGATCCCTCCCTTCCTAGTTCTCCGACCAGTCTAACTGTCCACCTGGTTATTTTCTCTGTATGCTTCATTGTCACCCTCCCCTAGCTAACAATGATTTATTCCATATTTTCCTTGAACCGCATCCACTTTGCTGTCTCATTTTCACACCTTACCATTCCTTATCTCTGGGTTTCCCTTTCCCCTGACTCTCAGTCTGAAGAAGGGTCTCGACATGAAACTTCACCCATTCCTTCTATTGAGAGATGCTCCCTTTCCTGCTGAGTTACTCCAGCGTTATGAGTCTATCTTTGGTGTAAACCAGCATCTGCAGTTCCTTCCTACACATTGAAATGTTACTTGTTTCACAATCCACTTAGGCGGCCTGACCTGCTCCTATTTGTAGTATTTCCAGTTTTTATTAGACTTTCAGGGTGGGAATTTGCAACTTTAATGGCTTGGAAGCTGAAGATAGCTAAAAATGATGAAGCAACGATGAACAGGAGGTCAGACCACAAAGGGTTGTAAACTTGAAAGCGATTACAGAGATGGAGAGGAACAGATCCATTCAGGGATTTGAAAACAAGAGTAAAAATAATCAAATTGATACACTACATAACTGGGAGTAAATAGGATTTGGTGTAAATTAAAAGATGGCTGCAGTACAATCCTAAGTTAGCCAATTTTAGAACAAGTGGCAAGCTAAGACTACATTAGACCAGTTGAGAGAAAAGAAGGACATTAATGAGGGCCTTAGGAGCAATTAAGGTGAGACAGGAAGGGAAGTATTTGAAGGTGCCAGAGGTCTTTATGATGGAGCAACTCAGGATGTTACCTGGGCTTTCAGGCTTCACTTATAGGAGGAGGTTGGATAGGTTGGGATCTTTTTAATTGGAGCATGGGAGGCTGAGGGGCGACCTTATTGAGGTCTGCACGATAGTGAGGCGCATGGAAAGGATAAAAGCGGACAATTTTTTTCCCACAGTAGAGAACGATAAAAGGTAGAGAGGAGCAATGTTTTCACTCATTCTGTATCTGGAATGAGCTGTCAAAAGAAGCCATACATATAATTCCAACTTTTAAATGACACATGGACACATAGAAGGGAAGGCTTTAGAGAGACAAATGCAGGAAAATGGGATTAGCCCATTATGCCAACTTGGTCAGCATGGACAAGGTGGGCCAAGGGGCCTGTTTCCTGCTGTATGACTGGGATCAAATAAACACCATGGAAAATGCACATTGGCAACACAAGAGCTATGACCTGCACCGAGTTTTCAAACTAAAATTAAATCCACAGACAAAGAATTAGTAAACGACAGGCAAAATGTGCAAAAGGATGTTTGTCCCCATGCTGAGCTTCTGATTCTATTCCTGATATATGCTCATCTATTCTAGTTGAAAATAGAGCACTCATTGATTAAAGAGGTGAAAGTCATTTGTAAAGCATACTGATGAGAGAGTAGTGACGTATCAGGTAAAAATGCATTAAATCATAGTTAGCAATACAACTGTAAATTTTGGGGTTCATAGATTCATGACTAATTGCCTCCAGACTGCACATATTATTTATGTGTAGAATGCCTTATATGGTGGATTGCAAGCTGTTATAAATCAATTAAAATATTATCAGATATAAACATTTTCTTTATTACCAAAAGTCTAATTTAGGACCAAAGAGTAGCTAAACAATCTTTGTCTGAAGAAGGGTCCTGACCAGAAACATCGCCCCTCCATTCCCTCCACAGTGTTGCCTGATCCGCTGGGTTCCTCCAGCACTTTGTTTTTTGCTCAAGATTCCAGCATCTTGTGTCTCCTGTGTGGAGACAAACAATCTGACTTTATTCAAAAACCAAGAGGATCCATGACCTTCCACAGGATGTAAAGCAAAGTTAAATACTTTTGCAAAATACTAATCTACTTGCAAACTTCTAATCTATAGCATATTCTCAGTGATACACAGATAGAATGTTTTTTTGAAAACAATCAATGTAAATCAAGCACAAAGGGGTGACAATATGGATGAACAAGAATTGTAATTTGCCATTCTGCAATTTTGTTTTTAAATCCTTCCAAATCCTACTAAATGTTCATCGTAATAGAACAGTCTTCAAGAGAGATTCTTGTATTCAAGAGAGAGTTAGATATAGCTCGTTGGGCTAATGGAATATGAGATATGGGGAGAAAACAGGAATATTGATTTTGGATGATCAGCCATGATAATATTGAATGGCGGTGCTGGCCCGAAGGGCTGCATGGCCTACTCCTGCACTATTTTCTATGTTAGTCCAGTACTGGGTTAATTGTATAAAATCCTTAACATATTTTCCAATTGTCTTGAGTAGAAACTCATTCTTAATTTCCGAAGGGCCTGTTTGCACACTATTTCTATGGAGGCTGTTTTTGGATATTGTTAAAGTGGAGATTGACAGGTTCTTGATTAGTAAAGGTGTCTTAGGGTGATGGGGAGACGGTAGGAGAATGGGGTTCAGAGGGAAAGATAGATCATCTGTGATTGAATGACAGAGTGGAATCAATGGGCCAAATAGTCTAATTCTGCTCCTATGTGTTATGAACATGACAAAGTATTCATGGAACATTTTTTTAAATTATAAGAGTGGAGCAAGTTGTGGAAGTGATTCTTCAAAGTAGAGATGTCAGAGGTGAATTCATTTTCTTATTTTCGCATTGGAATATCACATTCTGCATTGCTTATCATAATGTCGAACTTTAGTTAATTTTATAATGATAAAGTAAAAGAACGCAATCTAGCTTGCGTGGTTTTCATATTCTCATGACAAAGTATTCATGGAACATTTTGAATTTTTTTTATGTGGAACAAGTTGTAGAAGTGAAATGTCAGAGTAGAGATGTCAGAGTAGAGAGGTGATTTCTCTTTGTTTGCATTGGAATATCGCATTCTGCATTGCCCATCACTATGCTGAACTTGAGTAAATGTTATAATTATAAAGTTAAAAAACAGTCTAGCTTGCAAGTTTCATGTTCTGCTGATACTTTCACTACTGAGGAATGCTGTGTAACAGAGGGATCTAGGAATAACTGTGCATAGTTCCCTGAAGGTGGAATCGCATGTAGATAGGGTGGTAAAGAAAGCCTTTGGTGTGCTGGCCTTTATAAATCAGAGCATTGAATATAGGAGTAGGGAAGTAATGTTAAAATTGTACAAGGCATTGGTCAGACCAATTCTGGAGTATGGTGTACAATTTTGGTCGCCTAGTTATAGGAAGGATGTCAACAAAATAGAGAGAGTACAGAGGAGATTTACTAGAATGTTGCCAGGGTTCCAGCAACTATGTTACAGAGAAAGGTTGAACAAGTTAGGTCTTTATTCTTTGGAGCGCAGAAGTTAAGGGGGGACTTGATTGAGGTCTTTAAAATGATGAAAGGGATAGACAGAGTTGACGTGGATACGTTTTTCCCATTGAGGGTAGGGAAGTTTCAAACAAGAGGGCATGACATGAGAATTAAGGGACAGAGGTTTCGGGGTAACGTGAGGGGGAACTTCTTTACTCAGAGGGTGGTGGCTGTGTGGAATCAGCTTCCATTAGAAGTGGTGGAGGCAGGATCGATTTTAACATTTAAGAGTAAAGTGGATAGGTATATGGACGTGAAGGGAATGGAGGGGTATGGTCTGAGTGCAGGTAGATGGGACTAGGGGAAAACAAATGGTCGGCACGGACTGGAAGGGCCGAGAGGGCCTGTTTCCGTGCTGTAATTGTTATATGGTTATATGGTTACTATATTTACGGTTACCATACAGTTGAGTGATAACATTTTGGTTGCACTCTCAGGCAATGAGGAAGTTAATAATCATGCAGCACTTGGCTAGGATGTGAAATTTGATGCATTTAACACCACCAGGTGGGATTGTACAAGAGGCCCAGTTCTGGGGCTCTTACATTGCTTTGGTGTGGGAGGTTAACAGTAAATTCAGCCCAGGGTGAGAAACCTGCTGTGTGCAGATGGCTGTGCTTCATTACACCACCATCACAATTATTAAAGCACTGAAATGTGTAATTTGATTCATTCAGTTTGTTTGTGCTGTGATTCTCCATTGAACAACCCTTCATGGTTGCAGAATGTATGACTCCTCAGCAGAACAGGCTTGAACAACTGACTGATGCCACCATACCATCAGTTGCATCCATAATAATTATTGCTTTTAGATGATTTAATAATTTAAAATTATTTTTTTGAGTTTTTTTTAGGGGTGGGCGATGTTTCGGGCGAGACCCTTCTTCAGACCTTCAGAAGGTCCAGCATCTGCAGTTCCTTCCAACATGTAACAATAGAACATGCTGAATAGAACAGCACCTGTGATTTTGCTCTGCCAATACAGCCCATGTGAAGTCCAACAATGCAAACACATAGTGCTGGAATTCTCCCAAATTATGCTGAGGAGTCCACTTCTCCTACTCTGAACCAACCACGTCTGATATAGGATTGCATTTCCATTCATTTGAAAGGGGTCACCCATCCTGATTGGCTGCTTAATTTTATGTTAAATATTTTTTCATTATTTCATAATAATTTAATGTATTTCATTTAATTCTAATTAATAGTTTAGTTTAGTTTAGAGGTACAGGCCCACTGAGTCTGCACCTGCACATTAACACTACCCTACACACACTAGGGACAAGTTAACATTTTATACCCAGCCAATGAACCTCCAAACCTGTACGTCTTTGGAGTGTGCGAGGAAACCGGAGATCTCGGAGAAAACCCACGTAGGTCACGGGGAGAAAATACATACCCCGGACAGCGAAGCACCCATAGTCAGGATCGAACCTGGGTCCCTGGCGCTGTAAGGCAGTAGCTCTACCGCTATGCCACAGTGCTGATAACCTTTTAGTTTTTTCGAATTATTTAGAGCAATCATAATCATCTTCAAATTTGTGAAATGTAGGAGTTGTGACAAAACCTATACAGCCTTGTCAGAGGTAACATACAGAGGCCCATCTTGATCACCTCTTGTTTCCTGTCAAAGGCAGACAAGGCACTGTGGGGATAGGGCTTCAGCAGTACCACCCCAGGGGTTAATTTATCACTGATATCTAAAAAGGTCACTATGGGAATGGGAAGGGGAGATAAAATGATCAGCAACTGGGAGATCCAGTAGGCCTTGGCAAGCCAAGCGCAAGAAATACTCACTGTGTCTATGGGTAGGTATGAGGAGGCAAGCGCCCGAGAGCTGGCACCAGTTCACATTATTTATTTCCCATCCTACACACTAGGAGCAATTTAAAGAGGTCAAAAGTAACTCTTACTATATTGGTCATTTAGCAAAATGAGCCAGCAATGAATATCAAGGTGAAAGTAGTTTATATTTCAACTGTCATAGTGTAGCGGCACCTAGTGATGGCGCTGGTAATGTCGAACCCTCCTATTGGCATGTGAGAAAGGGAGCGTTTTCACGGGCTTTCTGTAAAACCATTCATTCGAGCTCCGTGCGGTTTGAGTGAGCATCGTTTATTTTGGCAGTCAATATCGACACGGGTAATCACTTTATTTTGTTTAAAAAATAAAGAACTTTGTTGTGCCCGACTCGCCACACTGGTGACCCCGTTAGTCCGATCGGTACTCGGACTCGCAACATGGCAGCCGCCGCTGCCCCCGATGCCCGGCTCCCCCAGCAGCACTGGCCTGAAACTGCCCCTTTTCTGGGCAGAGCAGCCTCAAGTGTGGTTCGCCCACATAGAGGCCCAGTTCCACTTTAGGAATATTGTCGTAGATGCCACCCAATATTTGTACGTGGTCGGGGCGCTCAGCCAAGAGACGGCCACTACCTACGAGGCCTCAAGGCCCTACTGCTCTGTACCTTCGGGCTCAGCCGCGGATATCGTGGCGCCCGCCTGCTCCACATGGATGATCTCGGCGACCGGTAACCGTCCGCCTTGATGAGCGAGATGCTCGCGTTGATGGACGGCCATCGACCCTGGCTGCTTTCCGAGCCGGCGTTTCTAGAGCCGATGCCCGATGACATCCGCCTGCTGCTCGCCGGGTCAGACTTCACACACCCTATGCAGCTCGCCGAGCGGGCCGACAAATTGCGGCTCGCGAAGCAGCAGGACGGTGCGTCCATCGACCGGGTGTCCGTGCCCGCACACCAGCAGTCCCGCAGAGATGCCCAGCCCTCCGCGGCCGTCGCCGCGCCGCGATGCACGCTGGAGACCGGGGTAAGCGCCGGTGGTGTCATTACCACCTACACTGGGTGCTGAGGCACGCCGGTGCCGCGCCCCTGCACGGTTTCGGGAAACGCCTTGGCCGATCGTCAGTGGGGACTATCGCAATCGGCCAAAACAACCGCCTCTATGTGCGAGACCACCATTCTCGACCGTTTCCTGATCGACTCCGGGGCCAGTCAGCATCCTCCCCCTCACTGGGTTGGACACCCGTGCTGGTTAGCGAGGCCCTGTCCTGACTGCCGTCAACCGTGGTACTATCCGCACCTATGGCACACGGACCCTATCCCTCAACTCCGACTCCCGCCCTCCCGACGGGACTTTTACCGTTGTGGACGCGGCACAGCCGCTGCTGGGCGCCGACTTCCTTCCACCGGCGGGCCCCAGCCCCAGCCCCAGCCCCGCGACCCGTGGAACTCCCCAGCCCGCAGCTGAACGTGGTGGCTGAGGTCGAGGGCTCGTATCTCCCTGCTCGCGGAGTTACTCACCCCCCGTTTCCGCACGGCGGCCCCCAAGCACGGGGTGGTGCACCATATCCCCACCGGACCGCCATTACACGCTCGGGCGTGCCGGCTCCTGCCCGACAAGCTGCGCTTCGCCAAGGAAGAGTTGATGGAGGACATGGGGATCGTACAGCGCTTGGATGGCTCAGGTTAGTGGAACTATTCCACCGCCACCTGAAATCGGCACTGAAGGCGCAGCTCACGGGTCCGGCCTGGGTCGACCAGTTGCCTTGGGTGCTGTTGGGCATCCGCACGGCCCCTAAAGCGGACTTGGATACATCGTCCGCTGAGTTGGTATATGGCTCAACTTTGCGGGTGCCGGGGGATTACCTCCCAGCAGTTCAAGGGCAGCCGGAGTTTACCCCGGTGGCCTGGACCCTGTTCCTACCTCGCGGCAGGCCACAGCCCCAGTGCACATGCCGCCGGACCTTAAGAACTGCCAGTTTGAGTTTATTCGCAGGGATTCGCATCGGTCCCCACTGTAGCAAATCTATGAGGGCCCGTTCCGGGTGTTGCTCCCCGTGAGAGGAGGCGTCGACCTCAGCCACCCACCCGGTGGTGGTGACGCAGCCTCGGTGTACACCTCACTGGCAGGTCCGGACGCACCTGTTGTGCCTGTTCCTCCTGCACCGTTACTGTCCCTTGGCTCTGTTCTGCCAGCCCCACCTGTATCGCCCGCCCTGTCCGTTGTTACCACGCCGTGTCCAGCCTCCTGCTCGGTTCCGGACCTCGGGTTCTGGGGGGGGTCCTGTAGCGGCACCTAGTGGCCGCTCTGGTAATGTTGAACCCTCGCTATTGGCTGGAGCGGTCACGTTTTTTTGCGGGCTTTCTGTAAAACCATTCATTCGAGCTCCACGCGGTTTGAGTGAGCATCGTTTATTCTGGCTGTCAATATCGACTCGGGTAATCACAGGTGATTTTTGTTTAAAAAGTAAAGAACTTTGTTGTACCCGACTGTCTCAACTCGCCAAAATAGTATATTTATTGTCATAGTAAATGATTTTGTAACTTGAAGGTTAATTCATGAGAGAGCATCATGAAAAGATCTAGATTTTTTCTCATACATTTTTGGTTTAGATTTATGGAGGAAAACGAGGAGAAACAGATGGTTCACATTAAAATCATAGTGAGTTATAAGGTGCCTCATCCTGACTGATAATTTTCTTTATCCAAATAAAATGGCTGAAATGTTAGTACTTTTACTGTTTTAGTTGAAATTGTACTCTTTTATTTTCATTTGAATCAATTCACTTTCAGTCGGGCGACTTAATTCTGGAGAGACTCTCAGCACATTGTCCATAAACCATTACCTGGAACATATTAGTCAAGTCAAGTCAAAAGAGTTTATTGTCATGTGTCCCTGACAGGACAATGAAATTCTTTCTTTGCATTGCACAACAGAACATAGTAGGCATTGACTACAGTTATATACTTAAATACACTCATTAATTAATAAATTAATAAAGTGCAAATAACAGATGGAGGGGTATTAATGTTCAGAGTTTTGTCCGAGCCAGGTTTAATAGCCTGATGGCGGTGGGGAAGTAGCTATTCCTGAACCGGGTCGTTGCAGTTCTCAGGCTCCTGTACCTTCTACCTGAAGGTCGCAGGGAGATGAGTGTGTGGCCAGAGTGGTGTGTGGCCAGAGTGGTCCTTGATGATGCTGCCAGCCTTTTTGAGGCAGCGAATGTGATAGATTCCCTCGATGGAAGGAAGGTGAGAGCCGATGATGGACAGGGCAGTGTTTACTACTTTTTGTAGTCTTTTCCTCTCCAGGGCACTCAAGTTGCCGAACCAAACCACGATGCAACCGGTCAGCAAGCTCTCTACTGTGCACCTGTAGAGGTTAGCGAGAGTCCTCCTTGACAGACCGACTCTCCATAATCTCAGGAAGTAGAGGCGCTGATGAGCTTTCTTAATAATTGCATCTGTGTTCACGGCCCAGGAAAGATCTTCACAGATGTGCACGCCCAGGAATTTGAAGCTCTTGACTCTTTCAAGCATCTGTTGATACTGAACTTCTGTTGTATTTTACAGGACACATCAAATCGGACTTATGAACTTGCAAGGCCATTAATGGGAAGAACTGTACAGAATGTATTATACACATACACTCGCCTGATGTGTGGAAAAATCAATATATTTTACCGGGAAATGGCAGAAGAATATTGCAAAATGAGAAAATGGTGACAACAACCAGCTTCCTGCATGTGGGTGCACTTTGTGGAGTTCAGCACTGAATTTTTGGAGTATTGTGTGCATTGGAAGAGAAGGAAAATGCAAGTTCTTAATTTAAGAAAAGTTGCCAAATGCTTGTTGTAATTCCAACAAATTCCAAGACCTCACATGGATGCACGAGGATGTGTTTGCAACATGGAGAATATGCCATCCAACTTAATTTGGCAGTTTTCTATTCATTTTTTATAATCTGTAACCTTAATAGGCTTGTTATTGTATTTTGTTACAAAATAAGTGAACTTGCTTTCACCAAAATAACAATTGCAATTTATCAATCAGAGTAATCTTTGTTAAGTCCAATCGAACATATGTTATACATAAAATAATATTACTGATTAGTAAAAAGAACTGCTGGATTATTAATGATATATCTACAATTTATGACAACAATGAATGATTCAGAAGTGCTGCAATGGAATTGCGTGCACATTTTATAAACAAAGTATACTAAGATATCGGCTTTCTAATTGGTCATATTTAATTAAAATATTATAAAGTGTCATAACTGGGTAGAAAATGGCTGGAAGCCATCACAGCTGACTTCTGTACTTTGAGCACCTCTCCAAATTTTTAGTCAAGTTATAATCTCAGGTCAATATATTTCACCTGATTGACAGGGACAATTGATGAGAGCTGTCTACCTTAAATGGTGATGGGCCTGTCCCACTGGTGTGACCTTTAGGTGACTGCAGGAGACTATGCTGTCGCCACATGTTCGCGGGTGGTTGCCAGGGAGTCGCCTTCATGGTTGTGCAGAGTTCCCACTTTCTGGGAACTAGTCGCAGCCTCATTATGGTTGCCGCAAAAAATGTAAGCAGTAGTTTTTAGAACCAAGGATAACCGACCGGTAATGTTAAATGTCCGCCGAGCTTCACAGCCGTGTATCTCTGGCTTCTTAAAAGTTGTCTGGCTTCTTAAATGTTGTCGCCATTTCTTCTCCCCCCTTCTCCTTCCTTCTCCCCCCTTCTTCCCCCCTCTCTCCCCCCCTCTTTTACAGTGCTTAGCCATCTTAATTACAGCACCAACTTTCCTGTTCATCGCGGTGTGTGTCAGCATCACTTTGGCTTTGCACCGTGTGAATTTCAGACAGCGCTCCCCTCTCTTGCCCTGTCCCCCGCCTACGATGTGTTTGTGTGTGTGTGTGTGTGTGTTCCACTCTGCCAGTCGCCGTTCCAGTTGCCGGTTTTTCAGGCGTCTGCCGACAACTTGACAGTCGCTGGCAGTTGCCTGAAAAATCGCCTATGTGGGACAGGCCTTTAACTATGTTTCGCTTTCTATAGATATTGCCTAATTGGCTGAGTATTCCCAGCATTTTCAGTTTTTGTTTCTGATTATAAAGACACGGGCGGGACGGTGGCGCAGTGGTAGAGTTGCTGCCTTGCAGCGAATGCAGTGCCATAGATCAGGGTTCGATCCTGACTACGAGTGCTGTCTGTACGGAGTTTGTATGTTCTCCCTGTAACCTGTGTGGGTTTTCTCAAAGATCTTTGGTTTCCTCCCACACTCGAAAGACATACAGGTATGTAGATTAATTGCTTGGTTAATGTAAAAATTGTCCCTAGTGTGTGTAGGATAGTGTTAATATGCGGGGATCGCAGGTCGGCGCGACCCGGTGGGCCGAACGGCGTGTTTCCATGTTGTATCTCTAAACTAAACTAAACTAAACTAAACTAAACATTTGGACAGATACATGGATAGGAAAGGTTCAGAAGGATATGGCCCAAATGTCTGTAAATGGGACCAGCTGCAAATGGGCAAGCTGGTTGGCACGGACAAAGTTGGACCGAAGGACCTGTTTCTGTGCTGCACGAGTCTATCATGTCTCTATTTCCAGCATTTGTGACATCTGCTTCTGACCGCAAGGGTGTGCTCTTTAAAATATATTTAAAGAAGATTTCTGTTAGCATTTTGAAAATATTACTTTTATTAAGCATGGCAAAGAGGTCCTGCACTCTCTGTGAATGAACATAATTAGTTTTTTAGTTTAGAGATACAGCGTTGAAACAGGCCCTTCAGCTCACCGAGTCCGCGCCGACCAGTGATCCCCGCACACTAACACTATCCTACACACATTAGGGACAATTTACATTCATACAAAGTCACATACCTACAAACCTGTACGGCTTTGGATTGTGGAAGGAAACTGAAGATCTTGGAGAAAACTTACACGGTACAGCTCCCTAGTGCTGTACAAACACTGTACAGACAGCCCCCGTAGTCGGGATCGAACCCAGATCTCGTAAGGCAGCAACTCTACCGCTCCGCCACCGTTAAAATGACGCAAGCTCAGATGGGCTCAGGATGGTTTAATGCTCATCTCAAACCCTACTTATCTGATTCCTATCCCAGATTGAAATCCAAAGGAAAGTGCCTCTTATCAGTCTCTTAGTGGGAAAAGGTAATATAACTTACAATCAGAAACATGTGCCTGAAATTCAGCATGCATTCACATCAATTTTTATTTGAATGTGACCTTAACCAATAATGTGAATAAAAATGTGCGTTAAAGATAAAACTGATTTTAAATATTGAAATTGTATTGTATACTGTATTTTGAAATAAATAATATTTGTTGTAAATTGGGCATGTCAGGGAACTGCAGGCCAGTGAGCCTGTCATCAGTGGTGGTTATATCATCCGAGGTGATATGTCAGCATTCAGATGTGCACGATGATAGACACTAAATGCTGGAGTAACGCAGCGGGACAGGCAGCATCTCTGGAGAGAAGGAATGGGTGACGTTTTGGGTTGAGATCCTTCTTCAGATTGAGTCCTCTCGTAAGAGAGGGGAGGAGAACTTCTTCAAAGTAGACATACCTTGAGGAGATTTTGCAGTGGAGCAGACAAAATGTTGTAGGAAGAAGCTGCCGATGCTGGTATAAACCGAAGATAGACACAAAATGCTGGAGAAACTCAGCGGGTCAGGCAGCATCTCTGGATAGAAGGACCGGGTGATGTTTCGGGTCAATATCCTTCTTCAGACAGACTCATGCTTCGGATGGGCACTGTTGATTAGGGATAGTTAGCACGACTTTGTGCGTGGGAAATCACATCCGACAAATCTAATTTGTGGGAGTTTTCTGAAGAGATGACCACGAAGATTGATGAGGGCGGGACAATGGGCACTGTCTATATTGACTTTCGCATGACCTTTGACAAGGGTCAGCATGGTAGCCTGAAGGTGAGATGACATGAAATCCAAGGTGAGTGAGTCAATTGGATTAAAAATTGGCTTGGAGAAAGGAATCGAAGGGAGGAATGTTTTCTGATTGGAAGCCTGTGACCAGCAGTGTGCCACGGGGATATGTGCTTGGTCTGCTGCAGAATGTTGTTTACATTAGCGATTTGGATAAAAGAGGAATGATATCTAAGTTTGCAACCAGATATAATTCAGTTAGGAAGTGGGCCTAGGAATGGCAAATGTCATTTAACTCTGAACAGTGTGAGGTGTTGCACTGGTATGTCAAACCAGGGGAGGACATATAGGGTAAGTAGTTGAGCCCTGGTGAGTGCTGCAGAATAGTGTGATCTGGGGGTATGCGTGCATGGTTCCCTCAGAGTGGCAAGTCAGGTGGACTGTCTAGTGGAGAAGGCATTTGCATACTCACCCTCATTGGAAAGAGTATTGAATACAAAAACTTGGCACATCATCATACAGCTGCACAAGTGGTTGGTGAGACCACACTTGGATATCTATGACCATCTCGCTACAGGAAGGATGTCATGAACATGGGTTAGGGTTCAAAAGAGGTTCACCAGAATGTTACCCAGGGTTGAAGTCTTGAGTAATGTTGGGTTGGGACTTTTTTCTTTGGAACAGAAGAGGCTGAGAGGTGCCCTTATTGAGCTGCACAAGATCGTGAGGGGCATGGACAAAGTGAATACTCACAGTCTTTTTCCCATGGTGGTTGATTTTACATCTAGAGATAATAGGCTTATGGTGAGAGGGAGAGATTTAGAAAGGGCCTCGGGGGCCATCATTTCACTCAGAGAGTAGTCCATATCCGAAATGAGCTGCCAGAGGTAGGTGTAGTGGTGAGTTTTTTAAATCATCTGGACAGATATATAGATCAGAAGTGTTTAAAGGACAATGGGCCAAATGCAAGCAAATGAGACTAGCCCAAGATGCCAGCTGGGTTGGTATGGACAAGGTGAGCCATAACTGCTCCTGTGCCGTACAGCTCTAGGACTATGATTATGCGTACTCGGGAAGAAACGATAAACTGATTCTTACCGTTCACCCAGATTTTTGGCAATCAAAATGCTTCTGCAGATAACAATACCCCCCTCAACTCCAGGCTTTCTCATGTCTTGCACAATCCGGGAGACAAAGCAGTGAGCTTCAACATTTCTGTGGTCTTTTGGCTCACTTGCTATGCTCTGGTTAAGAAATAATCTTCCACCAAAGTGCTTTTTCCATGGAGTAAAATCCACCAAGAAAAGCGAGATAGTGTTGAAACTCAGGCCCATTAGTCCTAATTGAATGTTTAATTTACATACTGCAAATTATGGTTCAATTTCATACATCTTCATATAATTATGCAGCTAAAATCTTGTATTTCAATGTCTTTGTGAATAATGGAAATTATTTTAAGTACTGAACAGTGGAAAATAAGCAATTCATTATGTGAAATGTTCTTTCTGGTATTACATATTCCTTTTTAAAGTTTGTTAAATAAAATTCAAAGAAAATGTGTTCATAGTTATTTTATGGAAAATCAAGCTTGGGCTATTCCCAGTACTTCAAGCTACCACTGCTATGTCACATAATTAAACCGCAATAGGTCAGTCTTGAAAGAGTCTCCACGGAATTTATACTTTCTAGTGTAATACTTCCACTTTTACAATAGACAATAGGTGCAAGAGTAGGCCATTCGGCCCTTCAAGCCAGCACCGCCATTCAATGTGATCATGGCTGATTCTCCACAATCGGTACCCTGTCCCTGCCTTCTTCCCAAATCCCCTGACTCCATTACCTTCAAGAGCCCTATCTAGCTCTCTTGAAAGCATCCAGAGAACCGGCCTCCACTGCCCTCTGAGGTAGAGAATTCCACAGACTCACAACTCTCTGTGTGAAAAAGTGTTTCCTCATTTCCGTTCTAAATGGCTTATCTCTTATTCTTAAACTGCGCCCCTGGTTCTGGACTCCCACAACATCAAGAACCTGTTTCCTGCCTCTAGCGTGTCCAAACCCTTAATAATCTTATATGCTTCAAGAAGATCACCTCTCATCTTTCTAAACTCCAGAGTATACACGCCCAGCCACTCCATTCTCTCAGCATATGACAGTCCCGCTATCCCGGGAATTAACCTTATGAACCTACTCTGCACTCCCTCAATAACAAGAATGTCCTTCCTCAAATTTGGAGACCGAAACTGCACACAATACTCCAGGTGTTGTCTCAATAGGGCTCTGTACAACTGCAGGTTGTTAAAGAGTGATCTAACATCCCCCACCACCCATAGAATTCTGGATTAGTGGAGGGAATGAATAGGACACTAAAAAGTGTGGAAGTTAGTTATGACCTACAGCAATGAATTAATTACAAACGTACAGCAATTAAGCACAACCTTGTCAGTCTTGCATTCACAGGGTCAAAGTCAAAAGAGTTTATTGTCATGTGTCCCTGACAGGACAATGAAATTCTTTCTGTGCTTAGCACAACAGAACATAGTAGGCATTGACTACAAAACAGATCAGTGTGTCCATATACCATTATATACGTAAATACACACATGAATTAATAAATTAGGAACTTGGAAAACTTTATTGTCATTCAGACCTTGCGGTCTGAACGTAATTTCGTTGCCTGCAGTCATACATATAGTAAATAACAAAACACACAATAAACACATATTTAACATCCACCACAATGAGTTCACCAGACACCTCACTGTGGTGGAAGGCAAAAATCTTGTCTTCCCTTCTTCCTCTTCCTCTGAGGCGACCCAGGCCTCCGATGTTGTGACCGCACCGGGTGATGTAAATAAGTCCCGCGGGTGAACCGCGCTCCGCGAGCGGGCCGGTTCAACTCCGCGGCCCGGGGCAGTCGAAGCTGCCGCCCTCCAGTCCAGCGGACGCAGCTGTTGCCGCGGGAGCTCCGGAAAAACAGGTCACCAATCTGTGACCTGCGAGCTCCCGACGATGTCGTCCACTGGGCCCGCGGCCGAACCTCCGAAGTCGCCGCCACCAAATTAAATTGATCAAGTGCAAATAACAGATAAAGGGGTATTAATGTTCAGAGTTTTGTCCGAGCCAAGTTTAATAGCCTGATGGCTGTGTGGAAGTAGCTGTTCCTGAACCTGGTCGTTGCAGTCCTCAGGCTCCTGTACCTTCTACCTGAAGGTAGCAGGGAGATGAGTGTGTGGCCAGGATGGTGTGGGTTCTTGATGATGCTGCCAGCCTTTTTTGCGGCAGCGAATGTGATAGATCCCCTCGATGGAAGGAAGGTCAGAGCCGATGATGGACTGGGCAGTGTTTACTACTTTTTGTAGTCTTTTCCTCTCCAGGGCACTCAAGTTGCCGAACCAAGCCACGATGCAACCGGTCAGCAAGCTCTCTACTGTGTACCTGTAGAAGTTAGAGAGAGTCCTCCTTGACAAACCGACTCTCCGTAATCTTCTCAGGAAGTAGAGGCGCTGATGAGCTTTCTTTATAAATGCGTATGTGTTCTCGGACCAGGAAAGATCTTCAGAGATGTGCACGCCCAAGAATTTGAAGCTCTTGGCCCTTTCAACAGGACTGTGGGTCCCCATCCTACTCCTTCCAAAGTCCACAATCAGTTGTTTGAAAACACAGAAGCCACTGCCAGTTGAACACAGACACAGTCCATACTAGTGGGATCGGACAAAATTGGGACTGTGTTGGAGGGGACTGTACCAGGTGCTACTATGACACCAACCGCCGTGAAGATTGAAGATTACTCCCGTTGGAGACATCTGATACGATTGACTGTAAATGGAGGAGAGCCAAGAGAGGACAATGGGACTATTGGCCCTACTTTTTATCCTGAGGTTGGCCCAGATGGGCTGGACTTGGGGAAACACTCCTGCACCAAGACGTCCTGAATAAGGCTGACAACAGTCCTTACGTTTTATAACACTGATCAAGATGGATCTATTACCACAGGTTTCTTGAAGTAACCAGAAAAAGGTGGCAGCTGATCCCGGAGCTACAGACCGAGCTGAAACAGATGAGAAATGTACTCACCAATGCCCAGTCTGAAAATGACCGTCTCGCTTCCATCACACAGCAGCTGAAGGAAAGCAATCAGGTTGTGGAGTTGAAAAGCCTTGATTTTGAAGTGCAACTCAGTTACAGAACTGGATTGAGATAAATCCCAGCTGGGATCAAAATGTGGAGCTGAGTTGGGATGGATCAGACAGGCAAAAGGAAGAAGAAGGGGGGTACACAAAAAGCTGGAGAAACTCAGCGGGTGCAGCAGCATCTAAGGAGCGAAGGAGATAGGCGACGTTTCGGGTCGAGACCCTTCTTCAGACTGGTCAGGGATCAGGGAAACGAGAGATATAGACGGTGATGTGGAGAGATAAGGAACAATGAGTGAAAGATATGCAAAAAAGTATCGGTGATAAAGGAACAAGCCATTGTAAGCCGTTTGTGGTGTGAAAATGAGAAGCTGGTGCGACTGGGGTGGGGGAGGGAGATAGAGATAGAGGGAATGCCAGGGCCCGAGGGCTGAGGGAGAGGTGGGAAGGGGAGGAGACAGCAAGGGTTAACAGAATTGAGAAAATTCAATATTCAAGCCCAAAGGATGCAGACTCCCCAAGCGGAATATGAGGTGCTGTTCCTCCAGCTTGCGGTGTTGCTCACTCTGGCCGTGGAGGAGGCCCAGGACCGAGAGGTCGGATGTGGAATGGGAGGGGGAGTTGAAGTGCTGAGCCACCGGGAGGTCGGGTTGGTTATTGCGGACCGAGCGGAGGTGTTCGGCGAAGCGATCGCCAAGCCTCCGCTTGGTCTCACCGATATAGATCATCAGGCATCTGGAGCAGCGGATGCAGTAGATGAGGTTGGAGGAGGTGCAGGTGAACCTCTGTCGGACCTGGAAGGACTGCTTGGGTCCCTGAAAGGAGTGGAGGGGGGGAGGTGAAAAGGAAGAAGATTGCTGGTTTCACACGCTGATGGACAACTTGGGAGAAAGAACGACTTAATTTATGAAAAGAAACAATATTTGTGATGAATGTGGACAGACTTTCAAACACCTGTCAGTTCACCGAATGCTCATACTGGGGAAAAACCTTTGCAGTGTGAAGTTTGTGGTTTCCAGTGCAGGCAAGGAGCATCCTTGATATACCATATGACCAAGCACAAGGCAGCAGCTGAACTTGAATTTGCTTGTGACCAATGTGAGTAGCAGTTCGAGAAGGCTCACAATTCGAATGTTCATATGTACATGGTTCATCCCTTGACCCAGAATACAGATAAAAACAAACCTATTGAAATTGAATCAAGTCAGCTAAGTGTAAAAACATTAAATAAGCAGGAACCCAGTTAATAGTTACTCAACAGCTAAATGACGAGTCTAAAGAATCTTGCACCCTTTTTCAATGTCAGCATGACACAAAGGATTAACATGAATAAATGCAATCAAGCCAGTCTCACCTAAAATAGGTAGAGCAAAGAAAAGGTGTGTGGAGAATATAGTTCTGAGCAGGGCCGGCCTTAAGCCGATTGGACTGACTGCTCCCAACTGCGCCTAAGGGGGGTCCCGCGCTGGAGTAATCCAAAGCTGACTTTTCCCTTCTCTCCTTCCCTCCCTTCTTTCTCTACTTCCCTCATTCCCTTCTCTCCTTCCTCCTTTCTCCCCCTTCCTCCATTCTCTCCTTCCCTCCCACACACAACTAACACACACACCACTCACAGACAACTAACACATGCACGCACACACGCACACACACACACACACACACACGCACACACATGCACCCCCCCCCCTCTCCTAAGTTAGGATGGGGTAGAAGCCCAAAGGGTAGAATGGGGCTGAAGCCCAAAATTTAATGCCTGGACTGGTTTTTCGCCAATAGTTATTGGTTTTCTAGGATTTAGTTAATTAAATTACTTTTGTTTCATTTCACAGTCACTAAAATAAGTGGTATTGTAACTATGTACTTTTCAGAGGTGATCTACACATTTTGTTTGTTACTTGTTTACATGGATGCAATTTTATATTAAAATGTAGCTCAGATCTGTTTGCTCCATTAACTCGCAGGCACTTTTTAAGCGCACATTTTGATTACTTTCCATTCAACCATAGAGATATAAAGTCTATAATAATAAAATATTGACTGGCCTTGAGGGGGATACGACATATATTGCCTGAAGTAGATTCATATTGCCCGAGTCGAAGACGAGGGCAATATGGATCTAGTGAGGGCAATATATGTCGTATCTCCCGAAAGAGGACAGTCAATATTGTTATTATTACCCATATCAGACATCTAGAGGAAAATTTGAACATCTCAGCTCGGCGGACTTCCACGTAAAATTTAACCAAAATGGACGCGGCAGTCTTCCTGTCTGCCGTTTGAATATTCTAAATTTCCCACACAGCGTCACATTGCCGTCACGTTGCCAAGTTCCCGGATGTGAGACCAGGGGGCCATAAGACTATATTCCCCGCTGTTTTAACAGGTAAAGTCCATAGGCGTTCGCAAGAAAGGGGAATACAAGAAAATATTCCCCTGTTACCCCTGCTGGCAGTAAAAACGAAGGGAATACAATTTTGTAAAAGCATACCTCAGATGTGTGATATGGGTAATAATAGACTTTATTTGTATTTCTATGATTCTACAGACCTTGGCTGGGAACCTGGGGCTCACTAAAATTGTTCCCAATTGGGCCCCGCACCTCCCAAGACCGGCCCTGGTTCTGAGCATTATAGCACATGAGTTTCAGAGTCAAAGTCCAATATCTGCAATGGGGTAGAAGTGAATCAGGCAAAATCCTAGCAATTGGAAGGATGGTTCTGAACTCTGATAACAGAGGGCCACAGTTACATCCTGGACATGCATTCAAGACGCAGCATTGTTATGAATGAGGGACCATACATCCAAAATGACCTCATTCTTTATGGAACGGGGGTTTCCCTCTTCCATCATAGATGAGGCCCTCCCTCACTACGGGCCCGTCGATACCCTGCAGCTCTTCCCTTGCTCCCTCTCCCCCTAGTCGTAACAGGGACAGAGTCTTCCTAGTCCTCACCTTTCACCCCATGAACAGTTACATACAACACATAATCCTCCGACATTTTCTCCCATCTACATGCTTTCCGCTTTCTGTAGAGACGATTCCCCACTGCAATTCCCTGGTTATCCTTCCCC
Source organism: Okamejei kenojei (assembly GCA_035221665.1). NCBI lineage: Eukaryota > Metazoa > Chordata > Chondrichthyes > Rajiformes > Rajidae > Okamejei > Okamejei kenojei. Next base: position 63,480,744 of record CM069144.1, on the reverse strand, counting down.
ATCCAAACCATCCCCTCCCCAGATACTTCCCCCAGACAGGAGATGCATCACCTGTCTCTATACCTCCTCCCCCGACTCCTTCCTAGGAATCCAACAGTCTTTTCAAGCAAGGCAGAGGGTCACCTGCACCTCCCCTAACCTCATCTACTGTATCCGCTGTTCCAGGTGTGGACTCCTATATATCGGCGAGACCAAGCACAGGTTCAGCGATCATTTCGCTGAACACCTCCACTCAGTGTGCGTACACCTACCTGATCTCCTGGTTGCTCAACACTTTAAGTCTCCTTCCCAGTCCCACACTGACCTTTCTGTCTCGGACCTCCTCCACTGTCAGAGTGAGACCCAGCGCAAATTGGAGGAACAGCACCTCATATTTCCATGCTTACACCCCAGCGGTATGAATATTCTCTTCTCTAACTTTAAGTAGCCCTTGCTTTCCCTCTTGCTCCATCCTCCCCCTTCCCAGTTCTTCCACCAGTCTGATTGTCCCTCTGATCACATTGTATCTCTGTCTGCTTTGTCCTCACCTTTTCCTAGCTAACAATGGTTAGCTTTATCTTTCCTTTATCTGCAAGCCTTTTGATCTCTTTGACTTCTTTATCTCTGAACTCCCTCTCCCCTGATGCTCAACGTCACCCATTCCTTCTATCCAGAGGTACGGCGTGTCCCGCTAAGTTACTCTCGCATTTTGTGTCTATTTACAATGTTGGCAGGGCTAGAGGGTCTGAGCTATAGGGAGAGGTTAAATAGGCTGGGTCTCTATTCCTTGGACCACAGGCGGATGAGGGATGATCTTATAGAAGGTATATAAAATCATGAGAGGAACAGATTGGGTAGATGCACAGAGACCCTTGCCCAGAGTAGATTAATCGAGGACCAGAGGAAATTTCAAATTTTCAATTCAATTCAATTTTATTTCTAAACACATTTAAAAACAACTCTCATTGACCAAAGTACTTTACATCAGTGCAGGTACTAACGTGCTACATACACTAGTACATAGATCTAACAATACATACAGAAATACATACATACAGCGCTCCCTCAGAGGACCTCAAGAGACGCTTGTGAGTAGAAATAGGTTTTAAGTCTAGACTTAAAGGAGCCGAAGGAGGGGGCAGTTCTGATGAGAACCATATATAACCATATAACAATTACAGCACGGAAACAGGCCCTCTCGGCCCTTCCAGTCCGTGCCAACCATTTGTTTTCCCCTAGTCCCATCTACCTGCACTCAGACCATACCCCTCCCTTCCCTTCACGTCCATATACCTATCCACATTACTCTTAAATGTTAAAATCGATCCTACCTCCACCACTTCTGCTGGAAGCTGATTCCACACAGCCACCACCCTCTGAGTAAAGAAGTTCCCCCTCACGTTACCCCCCGAAACCTCTGTCCCTTAATTCTCATGTCATGCCCTCTTGTTTGAATCTTCCCTACCCTCAATGGGAAAAACGTATCCACGTCAACTCTGTCTATCCCTTTCATCATTTTAAAGACCTCAATCAAGTCCCCCCTTAACCTTCTGCGCTCCAAAGAATAAAGACCTAACTTGTTCAACCTTTCTCTGTAACATAGTTGCTGGAACCCTGGCAACATTCTAGTAAATCTCCTCTGTACTCTCTCTATTTTGTTGACATCCTTCCTATAACTAGGCGACCAAAAAAGAAGAGGGATGATGTTCCACAGTCCACACACAAAGGTTTAAAGTGAAGGGGAAAAGATTTCATAGGAATCGGAGGGATACCTTTTTGACACAGAGGGAGGTGGGTGCATGGAACAAGCTGCCAGAGGAGGTGGTTGAGGCAGGGACTATCCCAACATTTAAGAAACAGTTAGATAGGTACATGGATAGGACAGGTTTGGAATGATTTGGACCAAATGCGGGCAGGTGGGATTAGTGTAGCTGGGACATGTTGGCCGGTGTGGGCAATGTGGGTCCAACCTCCCTCTGTGAGAGAAACAAAATCCGCATCAGCTTCCCTCTAAACCACCCTCCTCTCACTTTAAATCATTACCTTGCTGTCTAACACAACTCTGGTATGAATAGAGTCATAGTCTGATACAGTGTGGAAAGTTGGGTCTGGAATACACTATTCTAATGGCATGTAAGAAGCATCTGGACAAGTACTTGAATCGCTGAGGTATAAAAGGCTATGGACATCATATGAGTAAATGGAATTAGTGTGGACAGATACAACATGCTGTGTAGACATGGTGGGCAGTAGGACCTGTTTGTATGTGATACCGCTTTTTGCAACATATTTCCTTCTCCCCTCATCTTGTCTAAATTAATTTGTAGCCCCTTTTGCATCCTCCTCACAACGCACTACTCAACTCATTTTTATGCAATTGATAAACTTACAACATTATGTTTTGTTCCCAATGTCTAAATATAGTATTTAATATGTGGGGACAGCTACAGGTTGTGGCATTGGCTCAGCACGTAAGTTCCTCTGAGATCACTGTAACGGAGAGAAAAACTGAGTCAAATTCAGAGGGCCGATTGCAGAAATAGCCACTTCTCATCACTTTATTCACTCTTCAGGGATCCTAGACATTGACACTGAGATTTACTCAGTAATTACAGTAGTCCTACCATTAAATTCTTTATCACATCATTATGTCCTTGCAAAAAAAGCATCAAGTCCCAACTCTCAGGATTAAATTACACCTGCCATTTCTCTGTCCTTCTTACCGTCTCAGCAATGCTATTCTCTAGCCAAAGTCTTCCTGCCTCACTACTAACAACACCACCAATTATTATTGCATCTGTGCATTTACTTATCATACTTCCTACATTCACATCTGGACTGAACGCAAATATCAACAACAAAGGTCTCAGAACTGTTCAATGTGCTACCTGTTTCCCATGTGGGATGTAATCAAAGGCCGTACTGTAATCTATGAGACTTTATCAACCTCATTAAACTCAGTGAAAACTTATATCAAATTAGTCAGAGGGGATCTCCCCATAACAAAGCCATGCTCACCTCAATCAGTTCCTACTGGTCAAATAATAGACAAAATCGGCTGGAGTATCTCAGCAGGTCAAGAAGCATCTCTGGAGACAAAGGATAGATTACTCCAGTACTTTGTGTCTCTCTTTGGTATAAAAACAGCATCTCTTTTGTTTCTACTACCTGCTTCTCCAAGTCCTGGTAACTTTGTGCCTTGGAATTTTTCTAATAACTTTCTCGTCAATGTTAGACACGTCAGTCAATCTGTGGCAAGATGATTTGTTTTAAATCTGTAATGTTTTAAAGGGATATTGGGTATCACTGCCTATTAATTAGAACTAGTTTAATTATTGCCTGTCCTATTTAGTTTGAAAGTTTATAATTGACTGGGACTGTAGTTTGGCAATCCAATATCTGTGTGCTCGGTTTCTGTTGAGTGAGCAGCTCACAATGATTTGAAGACCTAGGCTTTTCAGGGCATGAATTCCATGTTCTATGAAGTATCAAGTTTGCTTTTCATTTCCTCTTCCAATGTTAGTGTTGTGCCCAAGCCTTGTTCCAAATAGAGGTGAATAATTAAGTGCATAAAAAAATATTGAAAAGATTACTTTAATAAAGCAAAAGATTGAGCAGCAAAACACAATCTTTGTATTTAAATGTAAGCAGTGCTCTCAGCCTAATTTTACACTTAAAATTGGGAACATTTGAAGATTTGACTAATCTCATCTATTTGTACTGTGATAACTGGAGGAGTCAGGGTCTGTCAGCCTAGATGGGCAAGGGCTGTTTAGGGATAGTCAACATGGTTTTGTACATGGGAGGTCATGTCTCACAAATTTAATTGAGTCTTTTGAAGATGTGAAGAAAAGGTAGATGAAGGCTGAGCTGTAGATATTGTAGGGACTTCAGCTAAGTATTTAAAATGGTTCCGCATGGTATGCTGCTCTGGAAGGTTAGATCGCATGGGATCCAAGGAGAGATAGCTGAATGGATAGAAAATTGGCTTCATGGAAGGAAGCAGAGGGTGATGGTGGAAGGTTGCTTCTCAGACTGGAGGCCTGTGACTAGTGGTGTGCCTCAGGGTTCGGTGCTGGGCCCGTTACTGTTTGTCGTCTACATCAATGAATTGGATGAGAACATACAGGACAAGTTTGCTGATGATACAAAAGTTAGGGGTTTTGCAGACAGTGAAGATGGTTGTGAAAGATAGCAGCAGGATCTGGATCGATTGGCCAGGTTGGCTGAGGAATGGTTGATGGAATTTAATACAAAGAAGTGTGAAGTTTTGCATTTTTGGAATATCTAACAAAGGCAGGACCTACACAGTGAATGGTAGACCTCTTGGTAGTGTTGTATAGCAGAGGGATGTAGGTGTGCAGGTGCATGGTTCCTTGAAGGTTGAGTTGCAGATAGATAAGGTGGGCATAAAGGCTTTTAACCATATAACCATATAACAATTACAGCACGGAAACAGGCACTCTCGGCCCTTCCAGTCCGTGCCGACCATTTGTTTTCCCCTAGTCCCATCTACCTGCACTCAGACCATACCCCTCCATTTCCTTCCCATACATATACCTATCCACTTTACTTTTAAATGTTAAAATCGATCCTGCCTCCACCACTTCTGCTGGATGCTCATTCCACACAGCCACCACCCTCTGAGTAAAGAAGTTCCCCCTCACGTTACCCCTAAACTTCCGTCCCTTAATTCGCATGTCATGCCCTCTTGTTTGAATCTTCCCTACCCTTAATGGGAAAAGTTATCCACGTCAACTCTGTCTATCCTTTTCATCATTTTAAAGACCTCAATCAAGTCCCCCCTTAACCTTCTGCGCTCCAAAGAATAAAGACCTAACTTGTTCAACCTTTCTCTGTAATATAGTTGCTGGATCCCAGGCAACATTCTAGTAAATCTCCTCTGTACTCTCTCTATTTTGTTGACATCCTTCCTATAATTAGGCGACCAAAATTGTACACCATACTCCAGAATTGGTCTTACCAATGCCTTGTACAATTTTAACATTACTTCCCTACTCCTATATTCAATGCTCTGATTTATAAAGGCCAGCACACCAAACGCTTTCTTTACCACCCCATCTACATGCGATTCCACCTTCAGGGAACTATGCACAGTTATTCCTAGATCTCTCTGTTCCACAACATTCCTCAATTCCCTACCGTTTACCATGTACGTCCTATTTTGATTTGTCCTGCCAAGTATCACTTCACACTTATCAGCATTAAACTCCATCTGCCATCTTTCAGCCCACTTTTCCATATGGCCCAAATCTCTCTGTAGACTTTGAAAATCTACTTCATTATCCACAACACCACCTATCTTAGTATCATCTGCATACTTACTTATCCAATTTTCCACCCCATCATCCAGATCATTGATGTACATGACAAACAACAGTGGACCCAACACAGATCCCTGAGGCACCCCACTGGTCACCGGCTTCCAACCTGACAAACAGCCATCCACCATTACTCTCTGACATCTCCCATTCAGCCACTGTTGAATCCATCTTGCTACTCCGCCATTAACACCCAAAGATTGAACCTTCTTAACCAACCTTCCATGGGGAACCTTGTCAAAGGCCTTACTGAAATCCATATAGACAACATCCACTGCTTTACCCTCATCAATTTCCCTAGTAACCGCTTCAAAAAATTCAAGAAGGTTTGTCAAACATGACCTTCCAGGCACAAATCCATGTTGGCTGTTCCTGATCAGATCCTGTTTATCCAAGTGCTTATATATATTATCTCTAAGTATGCTTTCCATTAATTTGCCCACCACTGACGTCAAACTAATAGGTCTATAATTGCTACGTTTATTCTTTGAACCCTTTTTAAACAATGGAACAACATGCGCAGTACGTCAATCCTCCGGCACTATTCCCGTTTCTAATGACATTTGAAATATTTCTGTCATAGCTCCTGCTATTTCTACACTAACTTCCCTCAATGTCCTAGGGAATATCCTATCAGGACCTGGAGATTTATCCACTTTTATATTTTTCAAAAGTGTCAGTACTTCCTCCTCTTTGAATCTCATAGTTTCCATAGCTACTCTACTTTTTTTCCTTACTTCACATAGTTCAATATCCTTCTCCTTGGTGAATACCGAAGAAAAGAAATTGTTCAATATCTCCCCCATCTCTTTTGGCTCTGCAGATAGCTTTTGGTACATTTGCCTTCATCAGTCAGAGTATTGAGTATAGAAGTTGGGAGGTCATGTTGCAGTTGTAAAAGATGTTGGTGAGACTGCATTTAGAATATTGGGTTCAGTTCTGGGCACCATGTTATAGGAAAGATATTGTCAAGTTTGACAGGGTTCAGAAAAGATTTACGGGGTTGTTGCCAGGACTAAAGGGTGTGAGCTCTAGGGAGACGTTGAGTAGACTGGGACTCTATTCCATGGAGCGCAGGAGGATGAGGGGTGATCTTATAGAGGTGTACAAAATCATGGGAGGAATAGATTGGGTAGATGCACAGAGCCCCTTGCCCAGAGAAGGGGAATTGAGGACCAGAGGACATAGGTTCAAAGTGAAGGGGAAAATATCTAGTAGGAATCCAAGGGGTAACTTTTTCACACAAAGGGTGTGGGTGTATGGAACAAGCTGCCAGAGGAGGTAGTTGAGGCTGAGACAAACCCTTTGTTTAAGAAGCAGTTGGACAGGTACATGGATCGGACAGGTTTGGAGGGATATGGACCAGGTGCAGACAGGTGGGCCGCGCGCAGCTGGGACGTGTTGGCCGGACTGGGCAAGTTGGGCCAAAGGGCCAGTTTCCACACTGTATGACTCTATGAATCTAACTGAACTTTTTTACGAGGATGTTGCCGGGGCTTGAGGGTCTGAACTTTAGGGAGAGGATGAGCAGGCTATGACTATTCCTTGGTGAGCAGAAGGATGAGGGGTGATCTTATGGAGGTTTACAAAATCATGTGAGGAACAAATAGGGCAGATGCAGTTTCTTGCCCAGGGTAGGGGAATCAAGAACTAGAGTTTAGTTTAGCTTTGGCGGAGTAGCAAGATGGATTCAACAGTGGCTGAATGGGAGATGTCAGAGAGTAATGGTGGATGGCTGTTTGTCAGGTTGGAAGCCGGTGACCAGTGGGGTGCCTCAGGGATCTGTGTTGGGTCCACTGTTGTTTGTCATGTACATCAATGATCTGGATGATGGGGTGGAAAATTGGATAAGTAAGTATGCAGATGATACTAAGATAGGTGGTGTTGTGGATAATGAAGTAGATTTTCAAAGTCTACAGAGAGATTTGGGCCATTTGGAAAAGTGGGCTGAAAGATGGCAGATGGAGTTTAATGCTGTTAAGTGTGAAGTGCTACATCTTGGCAGGACAAATCAAAATAGGACGTACATGGTAAATGGTAGGGAATTGAGGAATGCTGTGGAACAGAGGGATCTAGGAATAACTGTGCATAGTTCCCTGAAGGTGGAATCGCATGTAGATAGGGTGGTAAAGAAAGCCTTTGGTGTGCTGGCCTTTATAAATCAGAGCATTGAATATAGGAGTAGGGAAGTAATGTTAAAATTGTACAAGGCATTGGTAAGACCAATTCTGGAGTATGGTGTACAATTTTGGTCGCCTAGTTATAGGAAGGATGTCAACAAAATAGAGAGAGTACAGAGGAGATTTACTGGAATGTTGCCAGGGTTCCAGCAACTATGTTACAGAGAAAGGTTGAACAAGTTAGGTCTTTATTCTTTGGAGCGCAGAAGGTTAAGGGGTGACTTGATTGAGGTCTTTAAAATGATGAAAGGGATAGACAGAGTTGACGTGGATAAGCTTTTCCCATTGAGGGTAGGGAAGATTCAAACAAGAGGGCATGACATGAGAATTAAGGGACAGAAGTTTAGGGTAACGTGAGGGGGAACTTCTTTACTCAGAGGGTGGTGGCTGTGTGGAATGAGCTTCCAGCAGAGGTGGTGGAGGCAGGATCGATTTTAACATTTAAAAGTAAAGTGGATAGGTATATGGACGTGAAGGGAATGGAGGGGTATGGTCTGAGTGCAGGTAGATGGGACTAGGGGAAAACAAATGGTCGGCACGGAGTGGAAGGGCTGAGAGGGCCTGTCTCCATGCTGTAATTGTTATATGGTTTAGTTTAGAGATACAGCACGGAAACATGCCCTTTGGCCCATCGGGTCCGCACCGACCAGTGATCCCCGCACATTAACACTATTCTACACCCACTCAAGACAATTTTTTACATTTATCAAGCAAATTAATCTACAAATCTGTATGTCTTTGGAATGTGGGAGGAAACCGAAGATCTCGGAGAAAACCCCCGCTGGTCATGAGGAGAACGTACAAACTCCGTACAGACAGCACACGTAATCGGGAACTGCTCAATGTGCTACTTCTTCAACTTGTTTCCCATGTGGGATGTAATCAAAGGCCTTACTGTTATCTGTGAGGCTATATCAACCTCATTAAACTCCTGCCTCACTACTAACAACACCACCAATTATTATGTCATCTGTGCATTTACTTATCATACTTCCTACATTCACATCTGGACTGAACGCAAATATCAACAACAAAGGTCTCAGAACTGTTCAATGTGCTACTTGTTTCCCATGTGGAATGTAATCAAAGGCCTTACTGTAATCTATGAGACTTTATCAACCTCATTAAACTCAGTGAAAATTTATATCAAATTAGTCAGAGGGGATCTCCCCATAACAAAGCCATGCTCACCTCAATCAGTCCCTGCATGTCAAATAATAGACACAAACCGCTGGAGTATCTCAGCGAGTCAGGAAGCATCTCTGGAGACAAAGGATAGATTACTCCAATACTTTGTGTCTCTCTTTGGTATAAACCAGCATCTCTTTTGTTTCTACTACCTGCTTCTCCAAGTCCTAGTAACTTTGTCCCTTGGAATTTTTCTAATAACATTCTTGTCAATATTAGACACGTCAGTCAACCTGTGGCAAGATGATATTTTTTAATCTGTAATGTTTTAAAGGGATATTGGGTATCACTGCCTATTAATTAGAACTAGTTTAATTATTTAGTTTGAAAGTTTATAATTGACTGGGACGGTAGTTTGGCAATCCAATATTTGTGTGCTCGGTTTCTGTTCAGGAGTGAGCAGCTCACAATGATTTGAAGACCTAGGCTTTTTAGGGCATGAATTCCATGTTCTATGAAGTATCTAGTTTCATTCCCTCTTCCAATGTTAGTGTTGTGATCGGGATTGAAATCGGGTCTCCAGCACTGCATTCGCTCTACCACTGCGCCACTGTGACTATATAGAGAATATAGATTTAAGTTGAGGGGGGAAAGATTTAATAGGAACTTGACGGGTAACTTTTTCACACAATGTGTGGTCGGTGTATGGAATTAGCTGCTGGAGATGGTAGTTGTGGCAGGTACTATCGCAAAGTTTAAGAAACATTTAAACTCCAAAATCTCTGAATTAGGCTGCATTTCGGGCCTAGGCGTCTCTTGGGACAGTGAGACAGATCCACGAAAGGTCACAGCTGCGTCTTGGGCCTAGAGGGGCCCTCACAGAGCCTGGGCCTCACCGGGAAGGAGGAGGGGTGGTAGGGCGAGATGTAATAGTGTGAGGGATAAAGTGATTAAACCCTATTAAAGAAAGGAGTTTTAAAGAGAATTCAAACAGAGAGGGGCTGGAGAGAGGATTCTGACACAGCAGTGTCTGAAGGTTGCCAGACCCATCCTTGAGTCCTTGAGTAAGAAGAGATAGCATTATATAGCTAGAGAAGGGAGTGATGTAGAGAGATCCCTATCAGTGGAAAGGAGTGATAGATGGGACCCTTGTCACTATAGCTAAGCTTTAGTACTGATATAGGAAAACTGAGAGGGTTCACTAGGAGGTGAGTAAAACTGGGCCAGGTCATGAGCAGCTGAGCATGCTTAATAGAATAAATGAATATTACAACACACCCCTGGTCAAGAAATAGCTCATTACCATGAACATGCAATGTATGATATGGGAGGTGCGAGGGGATGTACGGTGGGATGTACCTACAGATTGTGCACCTCCGACCCTGATTGGAGAAGGGTCCGGAGGGGAGGTTGAATGTAAGATTCTGTGTATAAAGGGGGATGATCTCTCTGGCTTCGGTGTGTCTCGAGTTGGAGAGGCACCCGGTCTGCAGACTCGTAAAATAAAGAAATCTCTTGCTTCCAAGATTTAGTCTTTGAGTATTAATTGTGAGCATAAAGGGTATCTCACAAATTGGGGGCTCGTCCGGGATCGCCACTCCGGCTGCTTGGTGGAGGCAAAGAAGGAGGGGAAGGTGCACCCTGCTGATTTCAGCAGTCTCTGATCTCCTTGCTTGCCATCAGCAGTTTGAGCGAGTGATATCCGGTGAAAAAGACTCGGGAAGCAAGAGGGGGTGTAAGGTAAATACGTACGGGACGGTCGAGCGATTCTTGTGCACAGGACCCAGGTAAGAAAAGCGACTATTAAGTATTGCCTGAGCGACTGGGGTCTGTCGGACGGGAATAGTCCGACGAGACGATGGGAAACCGGAACGGGAGAAGTAAGGGTCCGGGGAACCTGGATGAGGCTCATACTGATATGGAGCCTAACATTCCGCCCGATAGTCCGTTGGGACGAATGTTGGATGGGGTGAAGGGAACACCCGGGGTAAGAGTAAGGAAACTATGATAAAGTTTTGTTACTTTGAGTGGCCGCGGTTGGGTTCAAATGAGGACTGGGTGGGACAGGCGTTGAATGTTTTTGTGAATGAAAGACAAATGCCGAATCAAATAGAAAAGGAATATGCCCAGTGCTGGAAACCCAATTTAAAAAGGAGATGAAAAGTTTATTGGAAGACCCCTTGGGACTGGCTGAACAAATAGATCAGTTCCTAGGGCCAAAATGTTTTAATGAAAAATATTGAGTTGTTTCAAACAATCTCATTGAAGTAAGAATGGAATTGATTATATGTGTGTGTAAAAACCGGTTTTGTATGAATGAGGAAGTTTGTATATGTGATAGGTTTGTTTGCTGTGGGCCACATGTTGTAAGGGTATGTGTGTGTGTTCCTTTAAGAAGTTGAAAGCAATGGGGGAGGTTATTGTAAGGTAACGGACAACGCTTTGTATCATCGCAACTTAAAAAGGGGAAGTTGGAAAATGTAGGTTGCTTGGCTTCTATAGATTTCTTTTCAGTAAAGTTAATTTGGAAAATTGTTAGTCGTATGTATTTAAACTAGGAATTGGAATTTGTGAACTGTAGGGGGAATGGTTTGAACAAAATTAGAAATAAGTTAATTGCTGAACAACAAGCAGCTTTTATGGTTTGTTTAGATAAACATTCTGGTTGAAGAAGGGTAATAAATTAATGGGGCCCAGGAAAAAAAGAGGAGTTGGCAGACAATGATGTCGATACTGGGAAGTTTGTTTACTTCAGAAGAAAGACAGATGGTCAGACAGGCAGGAGAAGGGGTTTACAGGCTCAAGCGGGAGCAGTAAAATCACTGCGTCGAATTGGAGTAACCAAACAGAGGGAGGAAGAAAAAGTATGAGAGATCTCAGGGAGATAATAATCAAGGGAATCAGAGAAGCCGTTCCCAAGGGACAGAATTTTCGAACGGGCTTTTGAAAATCAGCAGAACAAGGACGAACCTCCAACAGTGTTCTTACAAAGATTAAGGAAGAATGTCCAGCAGTATTCGGGGATAGACCCTGATACGACCGCAGGTCAGCAGTTGTTGAAGGTTAATTTTGTAACAAAATCATGGCCAGATATTAGAAAGAAATTGGAAAAATTGGAAGATTGGAATGAAAAACCATTGAATCAGTTGTTAACAGAGGCTCAAAAGGTATATGTAAGACGGGATGAGGAGAAACAGAAGGGAAAGGCAAAAATGATGTTGCAAGCAGTACAGCAAGTAGTACATAAGGGGGAATTGAAGGTGATAGAAAGCCGGGTGCTCGTGGAGACCGGGGAAGAGGAAGCGGTAGTACTAGAGGACGAGGAAGAGGTGAATGGAGGGACCGAAGTTGGGGTCCCCGGGAAAACAAGGAACAAGGATCAGAAGGGTGGTACACGGGGCCACCCCGGTGTTATTATTGTAAAGAGCCGGGTCATTTCAAGAGGGAATGTCCCAAGTTACGACAGGAGGTGCAGTCGTACGCACTCATGGAGGAAGAATAGGGGAGTCAGGGGTTCCGCTCCCTGGGGTGTATGGGATACACACGGGAACCTCTGGTAAACTTGAGATTAGGACCCCAGGGAGAGGATATGATATTTATGGTAGATTCGGGAGCAGAAAGTTCGAGTGTAGCTAAGGTACCAGAAGGAATGAGATTGGGTAAAAAAAACAAGTTAGAATCTCAGGGGTAGAAGGGAAAGTGATGACATTACCCGAGGTAGAAGGGGTGGTGGTGAAATATGAGAATCGGGAAACTATGGAAGATTTAATCTTGGTACCCCAGGCAGGGATAAATTTGATGGGAAGAGACTTACAAATTCAATTAGGAATGGGAACAGCCCCCGTAGGGGGACAGATAATAGTCCAATTGTATAAATTGACCACGGAGGACGAGGGAAGAATAGTCCCGCAGGTGTGGGCCAAGGAAGGAAACCGGGGTGGGCTGCAGATCCCACCCTTGAAAATAGCTCTGAAAAAAGAAAGTGAGATAGTACGGGTAAGGCAATATCCAATTTCTATGGAAGGAAGAAGAGGACTTCAGCCAATTATAGATAACTTACTAAAGGACGGTATATTAGAGAGTTGTATGTCCCCATATAACACCCCCGTACTCCCCGTAAGGAAGACCGACGGGACGTACAGATTGGTCCAGGATCTCAGGGAATTAAATAAGGTAGTTAGAACGCGACACCCGGTAGTCCCGAACCCGTATACCATAATGGGACGGATACCCCCGAATCACAAGTGGTTCAGTGTGGTAGATTTAAAAGACGCTTTTTGGAGCTGTCCCCTGGCTGAAGAGAGCAGGGACCTTTTTGCGTTTGAATGGGAAAACCCAGAGACCCAAAGGAAGCAGCAGTATCGGTGGACTGCACTCCCTCAGGGATTTACAGAGTCCCCAAACCTGTTTGGACAGATATTAGAACAAGTATTAGAGGACGTCCCGAGGACTGATGAGACACAGCTGTTGCAGTATGTGGACGATTTATTACTGTCAGGGGAAGAAGAGGAGGCAGTTAAGGACGCAACAATAGCCCTCCTGAACTTTCTGGGGGAAAAAGGGATTGAGAGTGTCTAAGAGTAAATTACAGTTTGTAGAACGAGAAGTTAAATATCTAGGACACCTGATAAGCGATGGGAAAAGGAGAATAAACCCGGAAAGGATAGCGGGAATTACCGGACTGCCAATGCCAAAGAATAAGAAGGAGATTAAGAAGTTTCTTGGACTGATTGGATATTGTAGATTATGGATAGATGACTATACCCGACAGGTTAGGTTTCTATATGATAAATTAAGTGAAGAAAATGATAAAGTAAAGTGGGAATCCGGGGACGAATACCAGTTTAGGAAATTAAAGAACAGTTTAATCACTGCCCCTGTACTGGCTCTCCCGTCTATTGACCACCAATTCCATCTTTTTGTGAATGCAGAAAATGGAATTGCGCTGGGAGTACTGACCCAAGAGAAAGGAGGGAAGCGGCAGACCGTCGCGTTCCTCTCCAAACTCTTGGATCCAGTATCGCGGGGATGGCCAGTATGTATTCAAGCGGTAGCGGCAACAGCAGTGTTAGTGGAGGAAAGTAGGAAATTGACATTTGGAGGAACTCTGGTGGTGTCCACTCCACACACGGTCCGGACGATACTAACTCAGAAGTCCAGTCGGTGGTTGACGGATTCTAGAATCTTGAAGTATGAGGTAATACTTATGGAAAAGAATGATTTGACCATAGTAACGGATAAAAAACTAAATCCCTCTCAGTTTTTGTACTCGGCAGGTGCTGAGCAGGAAGGAGAGTTATCAGAACATGATTGTAGTGAGATAATAGAACTTCAGACAAAGAGTAGGGAAGATTTAGAAGAACGACCACTCGAGACAGGGGAAAGATGGTTCATTGATGGTTCTTCCCGATGCATAGACGGAAAAAGGTATAGTGGGTATGCTATAATAACCGGAGAAGGGTTTGAAAAAGTGGAAGCAGGCAGGTTACCAGGAAGTTGGTCCGCGCAAACGTGTGAACTGTATGCATTACTGAGGGCATTGGAACTATTGAAAGGGAAAGAAGGAACTGTGTATACGGATTCCAAGTATGCCTTTGGGGTGGTACACACCTTTGGGAAAATCTGGAAAGAAAGAGGGATGATTACAGCTAGAGGGAAAGAGTTGGCTCATGAACAGTTAATTGAGAAAGCTTTGTAAGCACTAAAATTGCCAGAAAGAATAGCGGTGGTCCATGTAGCAGGCCACCAGAGAGGGAATTCGTTGGAAGCTAGAGGGAATAGGGCAGTCGATAGTGCCGCTAAGACAGCGGCGACAGAAGGAACGGTAAATATGCTGTCTCTAATACCGTTGAGAGAGGGAATAGAGAAGATACCTGTATTCTCGCGGGAGGAGGAAGATAAAATGAATGAGTTGGGTGCCCAGCGCTCCACGGACGGGAAGTGGTGGACGCCGGACGAAAAACAAATAATTACTAAAGGATTGACGAGGGATTTGATTAGACAACTACATTCGCAATCGCACTGGGAGCACAGGCTCTGTGCGACACGATACTACGGACTTATGCCTGTAGAGGCATTTATACTTTAGCCAAGCAGGCGGTGTCTGGTTGTGTAGTGTGTCAAAAGGTGAATAAGAAGGTAATGAGAGCTGTCCCAGGGGGGAGGACAACAATTGGCCATTAGACCCTTCCAGAGAATACAGGTAGACTTCACAGAATTACCAAAAGTACAGCAGTGGAAATATCTTCTGGTTATAGTGGATCACTTCACCAGGTGGGTAGAGGCATTTCCCACGATAAATGCCACTGCCCAGGCAGCTACTAAGATATTGCTGGAACAGATCATCCCACGATATGGAGTAATTGAATCCATAGACTCAGATCGAGGAACACATTTTGCTTCCAAGGTGCACTTATTAATTTGTCGCGCCTTGGGAATAAACTGGAAGCTGCATACTCCATGGCATCCCCAGAGTTCGGGGAGTACAGATAACTAAATTAATGGAGGAGACGGGGTTACCCTGGACTAAATGTCTACCAATTGCTCTATTGCGAATACGGACGGCACCACGAAAGGATATTGCGGTGTCTCCCTATGAAATGTTGTTTGGATTGCCTTATTTTGGGAAGGTGGAAGGCACACCAACCTTTGAGGGAGGTGATGTATTCTTGAGGAACTATTTACTGGCAGTGTCCCGTTGCCTTACAGAATTAAAAGCGAAAGGATTATTGGCTCAAAGTCGCCACTTGACTTTCCAATACATGCTGTAAAGGCCGGCGACTGGGTACTGGTCAAAAATTGGAAGGAGGAGAAACCAGCCCAGGTGGACTGGACCGTACCTAGTATTACTGACAACCGAGACAGCAATACGAACAAAAGAAAAATGGTGGACCCACGCGATCCGGGTTAAAGGACCCGTCGATCCACCCGTTCCTGAGGAGGAGGAACAGTGGACGGTGAAGCCGGGAAGTAAACCCCTAACAGTAATTTAAAAAAAAAAAGCATTGAATGTATAACTGACAGTATGAAAGGAGCAGTCGTGGTATTGTTTCCTTTGTATGTAATTGTTGTAAAAGGTATTAATAATTGTGATAAATGTTATCATCCTATTCAATACAGAGGGGTAATAACCAGATCATTTACCTATCATTCCCATGTGAATAAAGCATGCCATGACCGAAAGAATAGAATCATTTGTAAAGAGGGGGGAAAGGAGTATTTGATGGCAGGCAATAGGGGGTATATAGGGAAGTTTGGGGCCGTTACCTGCCCAAGGGGAGAGAGATGGGTTTGTGTACAGTTAGTTTTCCCTTCTCAGATCGTAAAAGGGGCAATAGATAAGACGAAGGAGGAAGTAGTAAAAGAGGTTACTAAGGTAGTAGTCACTAAGCCTCCCCCTCCCCACATACTCAGCCTCAAGTGCACCAGACACTGTACGAAGAAATCAAGAAGCAGATCGAAATCCCTGAAGGAGAAAAAACCTGTTTGTGGACTTGGCCACCCGGATAGCTGGGACCCTGAATGTGACTAACTGTTGGGTCTGCGGAGGACCGCTGATGAATTCACGTTGGCCGTGGAGAGGATCCATTGTTGAAATATGGGACCTGATGGGGTGGAACCTGACAGTTGGACAAGACCGAGATCCCCAGGTATGGGTCCTGACAGACGCTCCGGTCTGGACTGAGTGTATCGCTAGACCCAGTGGCCAAATCAGTCCCGAGTGTGGTGGCCAGAGGAGCCTAAATGGTATCTAACTAAGAAATATGGGAAAAACTGCGCTATCCGGATGGAGATTGATGGAGTGGAATCAGCCGGACTATGGAACTGCACCGGGAATAACCCTTACCAGGGGATCCCAGTATTGCGAGATATCTGGAACAAGGTTGCCTTTAGTGGACCGGCCCCTGAAGGACTGTTATGGATATGCGGATACAAGGCATACTCGGTGTTACCGATGAATTGGAGTGAGACTTGTTTTATTGGACTGGTACAACCTGGATTCTTCCTGTTAAACACCAAATAAGGCTGGTCGTTAGGAACACCTGTATTTGATGACCTATATCGGAAAAAGAGGAAAATAGACATTGGAGAATGGGAAGATGATGAATGGCCACCAGCAAGAATCATCTCATACTACGGACCAGCCACTTGGGCACAGGATGGTTCCTGGGGCTACCGAACACCAGTATACATGTTAAACCGGATCATAAGGCTACAGGCAGTACTGGAGGTAATTACCAACCAAACTGCGGGGGCGCTGGAAATGCTGGCAAAGCAGCAGACGCAGATGAGGGCAGCGATATACCAGAACAGGTTAGCCCTAGATTACCTCCTGGCAGAAGAAGGAGGGGTATGCGGGAAATTCAACCTCTCTAATTGCTGTTTGAACATCGATGATAATGGACAGGCAGTGATGGACATATCAGAAGGGATCCGGAAGTTGGTGCATGTTCCAATACAAAAATGGAATTCGATTATGGGAACCCAATGCTGGGATTCCATCCTCGGAGGAACAAGGTGGAGAACAGTGGGACTTGTGTTTCTATGTGCAGTGGCTGGACTGATCTTTATCCCCTGTTGTATCCCTTGTTTTAGGGAACTTATTACCAGAAGTATAAGTCAGATGCAGGCTGTAGTCATGCCTATGGGAGAGAAAGGGGAAATACAGAAAATAATGATAATGCGGCCAGGGGAAGTTTATGATTTACAGGAGGAGAAGGTTAGGACAATGTTACGTCAGTTCGAGTTGAAGGAACTTAAAATGAGGGTTTAATCAGTGTATGCGTAGCAAAAGAAAAAGGGAGGATTGTGAGGGATAAAGTGATTAAACCCTATTAAAGAAAGGAGTTTTAAAGAGAATTCAAACAGAGAGGGGCTGGAGAGAGGATTCTGACACAGCAGTGTCTGAAGGTTGCCAGACCCATCCTTGAGTCCTTGAGTAAGAAGAGATAGCATTGTATAGCTAGAGAAGGGAGTGATGTAGAGAGATCCCTATCAGTGGAAAGGAGTGATAGATGGGACCCATGTCACTATAGCTTAGCTTTAGTACTGATATAGGAAAACTGAGAGGGTTCACTAGGAGGTGAGTAAAACTGGGCCAGGTCATGAGCAGCTGAGCATGCTTAATAGAATAAATGAATATTACAACACACCCCTGGTCAAGAAATTGCTCATTACCATGAACATGTTTGAACATGCAATATATGATATGGGAGGTGCGAGGGGATGTACGGTGGGATGTACCTACAGATTGTGCACCTCCGACCCTGATTGGAGAAGGGTCCAGAGGGGAGGTTGAATGTAAGATTCTGTGTATAAAGGGGGATGATCTCTCTGGCTTCGGTGTGTCTCGAGTTGGAGAGGCACCCGGTCTGCAGACTCGTAAAATAAAGAAATCTCTTGCTTCCAAGATTTAGTCTTTGAGTATTAATTGTGAGCATAAAGGGTATCTCACAATAGGAAAGGGCGAGACTTCATCTCAGGTCCATATACCTATCCACTTTACTCTTAAATGTTAAAATCGATCCTGCCTCCACCACTTCTGCTGGAAGCTGATTCCACACAGCCACCACCCTCTGAGTAAAGAAGTTCCCTCTCACGTTACCCCTAAACTTCTGTCCCTTAATTCTCATGTCATGCCCTCTTGTTTGAATCTTCCCTACCCTCAATGGGAAAAGCTTATCCACGTCAACTCTGTGTATCCCTTTCATCATTTTAAAGACCTCAATCAAGTCTCCCCTTAACCTTCTGCGCTCCAAAGAATAAAGACCTAACTTGTTCAACCTTTCTCTGTAACATAATTGCTGGAACCCAGGCAACATTCTAGTAAATCTCCTCGGAACTCTCTCTATTTTGTTGACATCCTTGCTATAATTAGGCGACCAAAATTGTACACCATACTCCAATTTTGGTCTTACCAATGCCTTGTACAATTTTAACATTACTTCCCTACTCATATATTCAATGCTCTGATTTATAAAGGCCAGCACACCAAAAGGCTTTCTTTACCACCCTATCTACATGCGATTCCACCTTCAGGGAACTATGCACAGTTATTCCTAGATCTCTCTGTTCCACAGCATTCCTCAATTCCTTACCATTTACCATGTACGTCCTATTTTGATTTGTCCTGCCAAGATGTATCACTTCACACTTATCAGCATTAAACTCCATCTGCCATCTTTCAGCCCACTTTTCCATATGGCCCAAATCTCTCTGTAGACTTTGAAAATCTACTTCATTATCCACAACACCACCTATCTTAGTATCATCTGCATACTTACTTATCCAATTTTCCACCCCATCATCCAGATCATTGATGTACATGACAAACAACAGTGGACCCAACACAGATCCTTGAGGCACCCCACTGGTCACCGGCTTCCAACCTGACAAACAGCCATCCACCATTACTCTCTGACATCTCCCATTCAGCCACTGTTGAATCCATCTTGCTACTCCGCCATTAACACCCAAAGATTGAACCTTCTTAACCAACCTTCCATGGGGAACCTTGTCAAAGGCCTTACTGAAATCCATATAGACAACATCCACTGCTTTACCCTCATCAATTTCCCTAGTAACCGCTTCAAAAAATTCAAGAAGGTTTGTCAAACATGACCTTCCAGGCACAAATCCATGTTGGCTGTTCCTGATCAGACCCTGTTTATCCGAATCAAAATAACCATAAAATATAAATCTTTATTTAATGCAAACTATATGCCCTTACCTAATAAATTAAACGCCCTGATTAGGTTTTGGAAAACTCTTCCGATGTCTTTAATAGGACAAATAAATGCTATAAAAATGATCTTTTTACCATAAATTTTATATCTATTCCAATCAATACCAATATACTTACCTAAAAAGTAAAAAAAAAAAACTGAATTCTGAGATTACAAATTTCATATGGGACTATAAATCACAAAGAAGACATTTGTGCAAACCCAAAGAATTTGGTGGATTAACACTCCCTAATTTTTTGTATTATTATTGGGCAGCAAACGTCAAAAATGTGATTCACCTGTTGGACAACTCTGCCCAGCGGGTGGATTGGATAGTAATGGAGAGAGAGGATTGTGCCCCTTTTAATTTAGGAGCGATCCTTCTCTCACCAACAAAATTGAATAATACAATATATAGTAAAAATCCAATTATTCATAGTACTATTAGAATTTGGAAAGAAATAAAATGAACCCTTAAATTATGAAATATATCATTTCTCACCCCTATAGTTAATAATACCTCGTTTAAACCTTCTAGTAATTCAATTCAATTCAATTCAATTCAATTCAAATTTAATGTCATTGCACAGATACAAGTATGGGTACAACGAAATGCAGTTTAGTGTCAGTACGTAGTGATAGCAAAGTTTAGATAAATACAGATAAATAAATACAGATGTGGGAATCTATCGGCGGGACTCCGAGTTCAGCAGTGCGATGGTGTTATTGTAGAAGCTATTCCTCATCCTGCTGGTGCGGGACCTGAGGCTCCTGTACCGCCTCCCCGATGGTAGGAGGGCAAACAGTCCATGGTTAGGGTGGGATGATCTTCCCAGCCCGTCTCAGACACCGTTTTCGGTGGAGGGCATCCAAAGCAGGGAGCGGGGCACCGATGATGTGCTGGGCGGTTTTCACCACCCGTTGTAGTGCCTTCCTGTCTGCTACGGTGCAACTGCTGTACCAGACCGTAAAGCAGGCGGTCAGGATGCTTTCGATGGTACAGCGGTAGAAGTTGGTCAGGATCAGGCGGGACAGGTGGGCTTTTTTGAGCCTCCTCAGGAAGTAAAGGCGCTGCTGCGCCTTTTTGACCAGCTTGGAGGTGTTGAGGGACCAGGACAGATTCTCCGAGATGTGTACCCCGAGGAATTTGTAGTTGGAGACCCGCTCCACCTCAGTCCCGTTTATATGGATGGGGGTGTGTCTGCCCCCTCTGTTCTTCCTGAAGTCGACTATGATCTCCTTCGTCTTTTGGGACTTGAGGACGAAGTTGTTATTGGCACACCAGGTTGTCAGGTGCTGGACCTCCTCCCTGTAGGCTGACTCGTCGTTATCGCTGATCAGTCCTACCACCGTGGTGTCGTCGGCAAATTTTATGATGGTGTTGGAGCTAAACTTAGGGATGCAGTCATGGGTGAAGAGAGAGTAGAGGAGAGGACTGAGCACACAGCCCTGTGGCACGCCAGTGTTCAGTGTTATAGTGGAGGAGGTGAGGTTGTTGATAAATCATTTACATATTGGGAAAGAATAGGAATTAAAAAGTTCGGAGACATGTATGAAAATGGAAATTTCTTATCATTTCAACAACTGCAACTTAAATACAACCTGAGAAGTAATCAATATTTTAAATATTTTCAAATTTGTGATTATTTGAAAAAATATACACAAGAATACCAAAATTTGTCTTCAGACTTATTAGACGAAGCAATGAATATAAAGGCAGATTCAACTAATTTAATATCATACTTGTATAATATTATCCCGAAATATAGAAATACCACCATCTGATAGAATTAGAAGAGATTGGGAACAAGAACTAGCTATAAAAATCTCGAAAGAGAGTTGGGATAAGCACTTGCTATATGGTTGGCTTGTACTCGCTGGAATTTAGAAGATTGAGGGGTGATCTCATAGAGACTTACAAAATTCTTAAGGGGTTGGACAGGCTAGATGCAGGAAGATTGTTCCTGATGTTGGGGAAGTCCAGGACAAGGGGTCACAGTTTAAGGATAAGGGGGAAGTCTTTTAGGACCGAGATGAGAAAATCGTTTTTTCACACAGAGAGTGGTGAATCTGTGGAATTCTCTGCCACAGAAGGTAGTTGAGGCCAGTTCGTTGGCCATATTTAAGAGGGAGTTGGAGGTGGCCCTTGTGGCTGAAGGGATCAGGGGGTATGGAGAGAAGGCAGGTACAGGATACTGAGTTGGATGATCAGCCATGATCATATTGAATGGCGGTGCAGGCTCGAAGGGCCGAATGGCCTGCTCCTGCATCCTAATTTCTATGTTTCTATGTGCACAAATGTTCGATCAATGTAAAACATATTTTAATCCAATTTAAAACTTTACATAGACTATATTATTCAAAAACTAAAATAAGTAATTTTTTTCCAAATATCTCCCCCATTTGTGATAAATGTCTATCCCAAGAAGCAACTATAGCACATTCCTTGTTTTTTTGCATAAAAATCCAAAAATTCTGGAATGAAATCTTTGAAATGTTTACAAAATTATTCAAAATAAAATTGAAACCGAATGCAGAATTGATTATTTTTGGAACAATGGAAGCCAGCTTTGAGCTGACTTCATTCCAAAAGAGCTTTCTTAATTATGGCTTAATAATGGCAAAAAAAGATATACTTAAATTCTGGAAAAATGCTCCCACACCAACGATAAAAATGTGGATTTCAAATATGTCCGCAACGTTACACCTAGAAGATATGAGATTCCTCTTTGCAGGCAAATCAGATCATTTCCAAAAGATTTGGTCTCAATTTATCGACTTATTACAAGCATAGGGTGCAACACAACTCTAAAACTAAATGCTATCAGGACCTGGTGAGGGGTGTGTAAAGATATGAAGGAGGTTTTATCTTTTATCTTATCTTATTTTACTTTCTTATATTTTCTGTCTTCTATTTTTTTAATTTTTTTTCTTCTTTCTTTACCTTTGTTTTTCTTTTTTAGTCTTTCTTGTGTCTTACGCTTCTACGGGTTCTTCCAGATCACTCCCTCACGCACTTACTATCCTATCTAACTCTCTCTATCCTTCTTCTTATTCTTATTCTTCTTCAAGTATAAAATACGAAGTGGTACAGGAAATGTATTATGTTAATTTTGGCTTATATTATTACTTCTAATAAAGAAAATTAAAAAACAAATTACATTCTATTATTATTATTGCACCATATCTATTCATTTATTGTGTATACATTGTCTATGGTATATAGACACACTCAACTTTAATCTACCGTTTTGTATTATGTTTACACAATATTATCACGTACACCAGTCACTGAAAATAAACATGCAGGTACAGCAGGCAGTGAAGAAAGCCATCATCACAAGAGGATTTTAGTATAGGAGTAAACAGGTCCTTCTGATGTTGTACAGGGCCCTGGCAAGACCACATCTGGGGTATTGTGTGCATTTGGTCTCCTAATTGGAGGAAGGACATTCTTGCTATTGAGGCAGTGCAGCGTAGTTTCAGAAGGTTAATCCCCGGGATGGCGGGACTGTCATATGAGTAAAGAATGGAAAGACTGGGCTTTTATTCACTAGAAATTAGAAGAATGAGAGGGGATCTTATAGAAACATATAAAATGGCCCTATTTATTTTCTGTTATGGAAATTTTTCAACTGGGCGAGAAATTTAGTACATGGGTAAAACTATTATATACTAATCCAACAGCTAGAATATCAACAAATCAAATGTTATCAACTAAATTTAACTTATCTCGAGGCTGCAGACAAGGATGTCCGTTATCCCCGCTATTATTTGCACTTGTAATAGAACCATTAGCACAAAGTGTGAGGTCCCATCCTGAAATATATGGGTATAAAACTAAAGACACTGAAAATAAAATCTCCTTATACGCAGACGATGTATTAATTTTACATCACAAAACCTGAAGTTAGTATTAAAATTTAGTAACTCAATATGGCTCGTTTTCAGGATACAGAATTGGAATAAAAGTGAAATCATGCCAATAATGGAAAGTAATCCACATATACTACAACAATTCCCTTTTAAAATAGTAAATGAAAAACTCAAATATCTTGGAACTTATGTAACAAAGCGATATACTTCTTTGTTTAAATCTAATTTTCCGTCTTTATTCAACAAATTACATAATATTTTATATTGGAAAACATTACCTATTTCGATGTTGGGTAGAATTGATGCGATAAAAATGATTTTTCTCCCGCAATTATTGTACCTTTTTCAATTAATCCCGATATATCTCTCAAAATTTTTTTTTAAGAAGGTTGATTCTATAGTCACCAACTTTATCTGGGATTATAAGAACCACAGAATAAATAAAAAACACTAATGTAAATCAAAAATAAATGGAGGTTTAGCACTACCAAATTTTATGTTTTATTATTGGGCAGTTAATATTAAAAATATGAATTTTTGGTT
This sequence comes from Okamejei kenojei, assembly GCA_035221665.1. NCBI lineage: Eukaryota > Metazoa > Chordata > Chondrichthyes > Rajiformes > Rajidae > Okamejei > Okamejei kenojei. Next base: position 63,456,972 of record CM069144.1, on the reverse strand, counting down.
GGAAGAACTGGACAAACAACCAGATTGGTTAAAAATGGAAAAGGAACATTGTTTACCTTTTGAAATTGGGGCGATTCTATTTGCTACTACTAAATTAAGCAAAACAACCTATAAAGAAAACCCTATAATAAACAGTGGAATACGCATTTGGAAACAATTAAATAAAACACTAAAATTGGATTGTTTACCACTATCTCTTCCCATTGTAAACAATGCTACATTTAAACCCTCAATTTAGGGGAAAACAAATGGTCGGCACGGACTGGAAGGGCCGAGAGGGCCTGTTTCCGTGCTGTAATTGTTATATGGTTATATGGTTATATGATGGATAAAGGTTTTTTACAATGGAAAAATCATGGAATTGTTAAGATGGGCGATCTCTATAGGAAAAAGTCCTTTCTCTCATTTCAGGAACTACAACAAATTTATGGGCTTCATTCAAAAGACTACTTTAGATATCTACAAATTAGAGACTATGCTAAGTCAAATACACAGGATTATAGAAATAGAAAGACAGAAATTCTTGATGAATGCTTGAATAAACATCCGAACAAAGAAAAATTGATATCTTATATTTATAATATTTTATTGGATAATGATGCACCCATGACGGAAATATATTGGCAATCATGGGAAAACGAACTAGGTCAAATAATAGGGCCAGAAATATGGGATGAAAGCTTACAACATATCGTTAAATGTTAGACATTCTTTAATACAATTTAAAGTTGTATAGTTTGTATAGTTACATAGTTTGCACTATTCAAAAACCAAAATAAACAGAATTTTTCCATGTGTATCCCCTATTTGTGATAAATGTCAACACTTAGAGGCTAATCTTACGCATACATTTGTAAGCTGTATAAAAATTAATAATTTTTGGTCGGAAATTTTTAAGATAATTTCGGAAGTTGTCAATATCAATTTGGTCCCTGATTCAAAATTAATAATATTAGGAATACTAGAACCAAATCAATTATTCACAACGAACCAAATAACTTTTATCGATTATAGTTTAATAATTGGGAAAAAATTAATATTAAAATTCTGGAAAGGCCCTATAACCCCCACAATTAAAATGTGGACTATGGAAATGTCGGAGACCCTACATTTGGAAAGATTAAGATTTGCCTTAATGGACAAACAAGAACTATTCATAAGAATATGGTCCCCATTTATTGAATATTTGAAGGGGCAAATTAGTTCGGCACGAGAACCTGACTGAAACCTGAATTAACCATATAACCATATAACAATTACAGCACGGAAACAGGCCCTCTCGGCCCTTCGCGTCCGTGCCGACCATTTGTTTTCCCCTAGTCCCATCTACCTGCACTCAGACCATACCCCTCCATTCCCTTCACGTCCATATACCTATCCACTTTACTCTTAAATGTTAAAATCGATCCTGCCTCCACCACTTCTGCTGGAAGCTGATTCCACACAGCCACCACCCTCTGAGTAAAGAAGTTCCCCCTCACGTTACCCCCGAAACCTCTGTCCCTTAATTCTCATGTCATGCCCCTCTTGTTTTGAATCTTCCCTACACTCAATGGGAAAAACGTATCCACGTCAACTCTGTCTATCCCTTTCATCATTTTAAAGACCTCAATCAAGTCCCCCCTTAACCTTCTGCGCTCCAAAGAATAAAGACCTAACTTGTTCAACCTTTCTCTGTAACATAGTTGCTGGAACCCTGGCAACATTCTAGTAAATCTCCTCTGTACTCTCTCTATTTTGTTGACATCCTTCCTATAACTAGGCGACCAAAATTGTACACCATACTCCAGAATCGGTCTTACCAATGCCTTGTACAAGGCCAGCACAGCAAAGGCTTTCTTTACCACCCTATCTACATGCGATTCCACCTTCAGGGAACTATGCACAGTTATTCCTAGATCCCTCTGTTCCACAGCATTCCTCAATTCCCTACCATTTACCATGTACGTCCTATTTTGATTTGTCCTGCCAAGATGTAGAACTTCACACTTATCAGCATTAAACTCCATCTGCCATCTTTCAGCCCATTTTTCCAAATGGCCCAAATCTCTCTGTAGACTTTGAAAATCTACTTCATTATCCACAACACCACCTATCTTAGTATCATCTGCATACTTGCTTATCCAATTTTCCACCCCATCATCCAGATCATTGATGTACATGACAAACAACAGTGGACCCAACACAGATCCCTGAGGCACCCCACTGGTCACTGGCTTCCAACCTGACAAACAGCCATCCACCATTACTCTCTGACATCTCCCATTCAGCCACTGTTGAATCCATCTTGCTACTCCGCCATTAACACCCAAAAGATTGAACCGTCTTAACCAACCTTCCATGGGGAACCTTGTCAAAGGCCTTACTGAAATCCATATAGACAACATCCACTGCTTTACCCTCATCAATTTCCCTAGTTACCGCTTCAAAAAATTCAAGAAGGTTTGTCAAACATGACCCTTCCAGGCACAAATCCATGTTGACTGTTACTGATCAGACCCTGTTTATCCAGATGCTTATAATATTATCTCTAGTATCCTTACCATTAATTTGCCCACCACAAACTAATAGGTCTATAATTGCTAGGTTTATTCTTTGAACCCTTTTTAAACAATGGAACAACATGCGCAGTACGCCAATCCTCCGCACTATTCCCGTTTCTAATGACATTTGAAATATTTTCTGTCATAGCTCCTGCTATTTCTACACTAACTTCCCTCAATGTCCTAGGGAATATCCTGTCAGGACCTGGAGACTTATCCACTTTTATATTTTTAAAAAGTGTCAGTACTTCCTCCTCTTTGAATCTCATAGTTTCCATAGCTACTCTACTTTTTCCCCTTAACTCACCAAGTTCAATATCCTTCTCCTTGGTGAATACCGAAGAAAAGAAATTGTTCAATATCTCCCCCATCTCTTTAGGCTCTGCAGATAGCTGTCCATTCTGGTTCTCTAATGGTCCAATTTTTATCCCTCGTTATCCTTTTGCTATTAATATAGCTGTAGAAACCCTTTGGGTTTACTTTCACCTTTCTTGCCAAAGCAACCTCATATCTTCTTTTAGCCTTCCTAATTTCTTTTTTAAGATTCTTTTTACATTCTTTATACTCCTCTAGCACCTCATTTACTCCATGCCTCCTATAATTATTGTAGATATCTCTCTTTTTTCGAAACAAGTGTCCAATTTCCCTTGAAAACCATGGCTCTTTCCAATTTTTACTATTTCCTTTCAACCTAACAGGGACATAAAGATTCTGTACTCTTACAATTTCCCCTTTAAATGTCCTCCATTTCTCTTCTACATCCTTCCCATTAATTAAGGAATAGAATTAAGGAATAGATGAAGAATTATATTTTATAATCCATGGATATAGCTCCAATTATGCATAATCAGTTGAATACTCCATTCCTCTTTTGTTTTTTTTTCTACTATTTTCTATCTATATAAAAATGTAAAAAATATATAGAAGTACAATTACGATACAATTGTTAATATAAATAATATTAATAATGTATGACTATAATATTAATAATGTATGACTATAACAAACAAAATGCTTTTTATTATGTATTTACTTCTAATAAAAAAAAGTCAAAAAAAAAAGAAACATAAAATTATAAAAGGACTAGACAAGCTAGATGCAGGAAAAATGTTCCCAATGTTGGAGGAGTCCAGAACCAGGGATCACAGTCTAAGAATAAAGGGAAGGCCATTTTAAACTGAGATGAGAAAAATCTTTTTCACGCAGATAGTTGTGAATTTGTGGAATTCACTGAAGCGACAGCCAAGAAAGAACACTCACGCCTCTATTTCTTTAGGAGACTGAGGAAATTTGGCGTGTCTGTAATGACTTTTATTCATTTCTGCAGATACTCCACAGAAAGCAGAGTGTCGGGGTGCATCACAACTTGGTTTGGGAACAGCTCTGCCCCAGTCCACAAGAAGTGACAAGGAGTTGTAGATGGTGTCCAGTCCATCACATAAACCAGACTTTCCACCATTGGCTCCATCTACACTTCAGACTGCCTCAGAAAAGCAGCCAGCATAATCAAAGACACCACCGCGGTCATTCATTCTTCTCCCTGTTCCTATCCGGCAGAAGCTTGAAAGAGCCCACCACCAGACTCAGGAACAGCTTCATCCCCCCCTGTTATCAGGCATCTGAACGGTCCTTCCATAAGCGAGGGTACTCTCCAATTCACCTCTAACCCATTGCGGACATTGGACTTGTCTCTGCAACTGATGTGCTTCATTGCTGAGAACTATATTCTGCACTCTGTAACTTCCCCTTCACTCTACCTGTTGTGTTTGAGTTTTATTTAATTGTATTTATATATAGTAATATCTGATCTGACAAGATAGAATGCAAAACAAAGCTTGGTACACGTGACAACAATAAACCTAAAGCTAAACTGAAGATAGACTTCAATAAGCATCTGAAAAGCAAACATTCTAATTTTAGGCATTGGCTAAGAGGTCAGGGAACAAGGACTGGGTGACTTACTCTTTATATAGAGCTGGTATGCACAAAATCAACTGAATATCTTCCTTCCATCTAAACATTCAGCAATAACAAATTACAGGTTAAAGGCTCCAAAAATCCAGAGAATAATTAAAACACATTGTGAAAAACTGAAAGAGATTTAAAAAAACCCAAATCACTATAATATTACATCAACATTTATAAGGGTCTAAAATAAAACAAAATAAACCATTCAACAGCAACAAAATACAGGTTAGGCAAAACTATGCAGCAGAAATGTTGGATGTAAACAGTTAGCTATGAAGTCATAGAGTCATACAGCATTATACAAAGCTGAGGCCACGCGCCAACTCTCAGACACCTCCTCCTACTTACCCCTTGACCATGACCCCACTGACGAGCACCAGGCCACCATCTCGAGCACCATCACCGACTTCATCAACTCCCGCTCCCTGCCCCTCCAAGCCTCCAACCTCATCGTTTCCCCAGCCCCGCACGGCCCGATTTTACTTTCTCCCCAAAGTCCACAAACCTGACTGCCCCGGCACACCCATTGTCTCTGCCAGTTTTGTGCCCCACCGAACGCATTTCCACATAACTTGACCCCATCGTATCCCCCTTGGTTAAGTCCCTCCCCACCTATGTTCGAGACACCTCAGACACTCTCCGCCGTCTCCGTGCATTCCGTTCTCCAGGCCCCCATCCCCTCATCTTCACCATGGACGTCCAGTCACTTTGCACCACCATCCCCCACCAGGATGGACTCAAAGCCCTCCGGTTCTTCCTCGACCGGAGAACCAACCTATACCCGTCCACTGACACTCTCCTCCGGCTAGCGGAGTTGGTCCTTACCCTCAATAACTTCTCTTTTGACTCCTCCCATTTCCTCCAAATACAAGGCGTAGCTATGGGCACACGCATGGGCCCCAGCTACGCTTGCCTCTTTGTCGGGTACGTCGAACAATCCTTGTTCTCGGTGTACCAGGGCCCCATCCTCGACCTCTACCTCCGTTACATCGACGACTGCTTTGGTGTCACCTCCTGCACCCACACACAACTGACTGACTTCATCCGTATCACCACCAACTTCCATCTGGCACTCAAATACACCTGGACCATTTCCGACACTTCCCTACCATTCCTTGACCTCACCATCTCCATCGCAGGTGATACACTCCTGACCGACATTCACCATAAACCCACTGATTCCCACGGCTACCTGGACTGCTCTTCCTCCCACCCTGCTTCCTGTAAGGACTCCATCCCCTATTCCCAATTCCTCCATCTATGCCACATCTGCTGCCAGGATGAGGTGTTCCACACCAGGGCACCACAAATGTCCTAATTCTTCAGAGAACAGGGATTTCCCCCCCCACTATAGTTGAGGCTCGCACCAGGGTCTCCTCCGTACCCCGCAACACTGCCCACTCTCCCCATCCCCCCACTCGCAACAAGGGCCTCACCATTCACCCCACCAGCCGGCACATACAACACATAGTCCTCCGCCAGTTTCGCCACCTCCAACGTGACCCCACCACTCGCCACATCTTCCCATCTCCCCCCATCTGCCTTCCGCAAAGACCGCTCCCTCCGCAACTCCCTTGTCAATTCTTCCCTTCCCTCCCGCTCCACCCCTTTCCCGGGCACTTTCCCTTGCAACCGCAAGAAATGCTACACTTGTCCCTTCACCTCCCCCCTCCACTCCAAGGACCCAAGCAGTCCTTCAAGGTCCGACAGAGGTTCACCTGCACCTCCTCCAACCTCATCTATTGCATCCGCTGCTCTAGATGCCAGCTGATCTATATCGGTGAGACCAGGTTTCGCCGAACACATCCGCTCGGTCTTTTTTTAAAATTTCAAAATATACTTTATTCAAATGATAAATATATACAATCCGACATTTTCGGAGGCTGTACAAATTGATGAATACAGTTTAGACATTTCTTTTCCCCAAATTTCCACAAATCAGTCCCCCACTCGTGCCAATCATGTGGCCCACTGGCGTGGGATACCTTCCCTTATTTTGAGGGGCATCTCCACCATACCGTGCCCCCCATGTCCAGCAGCGGAAGGACTTTAGACTGTGGCCCTCCCCCACCGAGCCTTGGCGTTGGCTGCACCGAGCTTCAGTGCGTCCCTCAGCACGTACTCCTGCAGTCTGCAGTGAGCCGGTCGGCAACATTCCCTGATGGACATCTCGCTCTGCTGGGTGGTGAACAATGCTCGGGCAGACCAAAGGGCGTCTTTTACCGAGTTGATGACCCTCCAGCAGCACTCGATGTCAGCCTCTGAATGTGTCCCTGGGAACAGTCCGTAAAACACCGAGTCCCTCTGTGACGGAGCTGTTCGGGATAAAGGTCGCCTAGTTATAGGAAGGATGTCAACAAAATAGAGAGAGTACAGAGGAGATTTACTAGAATGTTGCCAGGGTTCCAGCAACTATGTTACAGAGAAAGGTTGAACAAGTTAGGTCTTTATTCTTTGGAGCGCAGAAGGTTAAGGGGGGACTTGATTGAGGTCTTTAAAATGATGAAAGGGATAGACAGAGTTGACGTGGATAAGCTTTTCCCATTGAGGGTAGGGAAGATTCAAACAAGAGGGCATGACATTAGAATTAAGGGACAGAAGTTTAGGGGTAACGTGAGGGGGAACTTCTTTACTCAGAGGGTGGTGGCTGTGTGGAATGAGCTTCCAGCAGAGGTGGTGGAGGCAGGATCGATTTTAAACATTTAAAAGTAAAGTGGATAGGTATATGGACGTGAAGGGAATGGAGGGGTATGGTCTGAGTGCAGGTAGATGGGACTAGGGGAAAACAAATGGTCGGCACGGACTGGAAGGGCCGAGAGGGCCTGTCTCCGTGCTTTAATTGTTATATGGTTATATATATATATATATATATATAATATATATATATATATAAAAAACTGTTTTATATAATTTTAGTCAGGGTAGGCACTGCCTACCTTGCTTAACCTGATGGCACGTGCCTGAGCTAGGGTTAGGATTAGGGTCAGTCGGTCGGTAGGACGATGGATGCTGCGGAGGATTGGTCGGATTATATTGGTTATATGGTTATATGGTTATATGGTTATATGGTTAAAGCGTACCAGGGATCCTTGCATTTTTCTCCAGACTCTTTTAGCAAAACCACACTCTGTAAAGAGGTGGGCAACCGTCTCCTCTCCATAGCAGCCATCCCGAGGGCAGCGTGTGCTGGCAGTGAAATTCCGACGGTGCAGGAAGGATCTGACTGGGAGGGCTCCCCTCACCAGGTCTTGGTGCTTGTTGCTGAGTTCTGGCGATGAGGCATTTTGCCAGACAAGCTGGGCAGTCTGCTCAGCGAACCACGCCACCGGGTCCATAGAGTCCTTTCCCTGCAGTGCCTGCAGGACATTCTGTGCTGACCACTGCCCAATGGACATGTGGTTAAAGGTGTTGGTCCGGAAGAACCCTTCCACAGACGACAGATGGGGCGGCAATGTCCAGCTGACTGGCACATTGCGTGGCACCTGCGCCAGGCCCATCCTTCGCAACACCGGGGACAGGTAGAACCTCAGCAGGTAGTGACACTTGGTGCCCACGTGCCTTGGTGCTCTACACTCCGCCTGATGCAGCCAGGGTGAACCTGATGCGGTTCACCCTGGCTCCCGTGGCCGACTCAAACTGGTCGCAGATACTAATCAGTCTGCGGACCGACCCTGGATCCGAGCAGAAGACAGCGACATCGTCCATGTACAGGGAGGTCTTTACTTGAATGCCCCCACTGCCTGGCAATGTCACTCCTCTTATGCTCGCATCCTTCCTGATGGATTCAGCAAAGGGTTCAATACAGCAGACAAACAAGACAGGAGAGAGAGGGCAACCCTGCCTGACTCCAGACCTTACAGGGAAACTGTCTGATTCCCACCCATTGATTTGGACTGCACTACGGATGTTGGTGTAGAGTAGTTTGGTCCAATTCCTGATTCCCTCCCCAAAACCCATTTTGGAGAGCACGTCCCTCATGTACGTGTGCGAAATCCTGTCGAAGGCCTTCTCCTGGTCCAAGCTGACTAGGCAGGCATCCACCCGTCTGTCCTGCACGTAGGCGATGGTATCTCTCAGCAGCGCTCTAGGCTGTCTGAGATTTTCCTGCCAGGTACAGCACAGGTTTGGTCCGGGTGGATCACCTGTCCAGAGCAGACTTGACCCGGTTGGCGATGGCCTTAGACAGGATCTTGTAGTCTACATTCAAGAGTGTTATGGGTCTCCAATTCTTTATGTCCATCTCCCCCTTCTGCTTGTAGATTAGGGTGATGTTGCCCTTCCTCATGGAGTCTGACATGCTGCCAGCTAGAAGCATGTCGTTGTACACTTCTAGCAGGTCCGGGCCCATCCAGTCCCACAGAGCCGAATACAACTCGGCCGGTAAGCCATCGCTTCCGGGAGTTTTATTCGAGTCAAAGGAACGGATGGAGCCAGTCAGCTCCTCTAGGGTCAGTGGTTGGTCCAGACTCTCCCACTTGCTGTCCTCCAAGACCTCCGTGATTGAGGACAGGAAGTTCGGGGAGGAGGTACTGTCTGTGGTCTTTTGGTCATACAAATCTGTGTAAAAGGATTTACAGATCCTCAGCATGTCTGTCTGTGAGGATGCTGCCGTGCCGTCCTCCTCCCTAAGGCTGTTCATCACAGAGCTCCCCCTGTGAACCTTATGGAAGAAGAAACGTGAGCACGTCTCATCCTGCTCCACATAGCGGACCCTGGATCGGAGATGATCTTGGAGGATTCAGAGGTGAAAAGCCGAGCTTGCCGGTCCTTCAACTCTCTAAGTTCCTCCCTCACATCCACCCCACTCGACTGCAGAAGGAGCAGTTGTTGCAAATCTGTCTGGAGTTGGCACAATTCCCTCTGACTCTGTCTTGCTTTCTGAACCCATTTAATTATGAAGAACCTCTTAATGGTCTCCTTGGTTGCTTCCCACCAGAGTGTGGGGGAGTCAAAGAGGGGCTTCACCGTCCTCCAACATGCATAGTCCCTCTTTAGCTCCTCGACATTCTCTGGGGTCAACAGCTTCATGTTTAACTTCCACGTCCCTCTGCCTGCCTTCCGGTCCTCCTGTAGGTGACAGGAAGCCTGAAGGAGGCAGTGGTCGGAGAAGAACACTGGCGTGAGGTCAGTGTGTCTTACCGTGACGGCCTTCGTCGTGAAGACAAAGTCTATCCGAGATCGGGCTAAACCGTCCGATCTCGACCCGCCTGCAGGGTCGCTGAAGGCATCACGCAGCTTTGCGTCTTTTACCATCTCCATCAGGAACTTGGACGTGCTGTCCAGTCTGCTGTCGGCACTGCCGGATCGTCCAGTCGCATCAATGTTGCAGTTGAAGTCACCGGCCAGAACGAGCTGCCGGGACGTGGCCAGCAGCACTGGGAGCTGCTGGAGAACGGCCAGCCGCTCGCTCTGCGTGGGTGAGGCATACACATTTATCAGCCGGAGCGGAGAGCCACGGTACATAACATCCACTACGAGGAGACGCCCTCCAACCACTTCCCTGACCTCAGTGATGGTGAAGTTCCCTCCCCGCAGCAAAATCCCCAGGCCGGAAGCACGACAGTCATTTCCCCCCGACCACACAGACAGTCCGTGGGGCCACCATCGCGACCAACTCCGATAGCAGCGGAGGTGTGGCAGCCCGCACTCCTGAAGAAAAGTCACATCTGCCTTGACCTTGGCCAGGTACTGTAGGGCATTAACACATCGCGCAGTGCTCTTTATACTGCGCACGTTTAAAGATGCCAGTTTGAGCTCCATTGTCTTTAGAGTCACAGACCATTTCTGTGTCCCCTCATTCCCACCGCTTCGGTGAATTGCCTCAGCTTTCCTGGGCTCAGGAATCCAGCAGTGAGGTGGGTTTCAGGTGGCGTAACCAAAGGTGTCGTTGGGGGGGGGCCTTCGCGTTCCACCCCCTTTTGGGTATGCCACTTCCTCTGTCACCTGTAGCTGGGGCCCAACGGCCTCGGCTCTGCTCCCGGTCGCCCGGAGCTGGAGCCCACTGCAATGCTCCCGGTCACCCCGAGCTGGGGCCCATGGGCCACTGCAATGCTCCTGGTCACCCATTAGGAGGTAGCGACCACAATAATTTTATTCTGCAATTTGAGAGGGAGAAGGTGAAATCAGATGTGTTTGTATTGCAGCTGGGCAAAGGGGACCACAGAGGCATGAGGAGGAGCTGGCCAAAGTTGACTGGACAGGGACCCTAGCAGGAATGACAGTGGAACAGCAATGGCAGGAATTTCTGGGAATAATTTGGAAGATGCAGGATCTTTTCATTCCAAAGAGGAAGAAAGATTCAAGAGGGAAAACAAGGTGACTGTGGCTGACAAGGGAAGTCAAGGATAGTATAAAACTAAAAGAGAAGGCATATAGCATTGCAAAGATTAGTGGGAAGTCAGAGGATTGGGAAGCTTTTAAAGAACAACAGAAGGTAACTAAAACGGCAATACGGGGAGAAATAATGAAATACAAAGGTAAGCTAGCTAATAATATAAAAGAGGATAGCAAGAGTTTCTTCAGTTATATAAAGAGCAAGAAAGAGGCAAGAGTGGGCATTGGACCTCTGCAGAATGATGCAGGAGGAGTGATGATGGGGAATAAAGAAAAGGCGTTGAATAACTTTTTTGCATCAGTCTTCGCAGTGGAAGACACCAGCAACGTGCCTGAAATACAAGAGAGTCAGGGGTTAGAAGTTTGTGGAGTAGCTTTTACTAGGGAGAAGGTGCTTAGGAAGCTGAAAGGGCAGAAGGTGGATAAGTCACTTGGATGGACTGTGGAAGTGGATGGACTGCACCCTAGGTTTCTGAAAGAGGTGGCTTTAGAGATTGAGAAGATTTTAGCGGATGAATGACACCAATCGGTAGGTTGGAATCGACTCTATTCTGAATTTGGATTCACCGATTAACTCTGGTCTCAGAACACAACTGACCCCAACTGTGGTCTCACAACGACTGAAGGGCAGAGCCCAGAAACCGCGCGAAAACCCGATCCCTCCCAGAGTCACGTGCGTGCGGCTTCCGACCGTAGGGTTCGATGCTGACGAGCACCAGTATGTGCTGCTACATGGCGCCCCCCATCAGAAACCAAGGTACAGAAAGGCACCGGGAGCCGAACGGTACCGCCTGAACGCGTGGTTCTCAAACGCGGGAGGAGCATAATAGCAGGGACCGGCGGAACAGGGCTGGGAACAGCAGGACCGGGGAAAAGCAGAATGGCCGGCTGACGACCTCTTTGCATCGGTGTAGTCACAAGCACAGGGATATCCTCGTCCATGTGCACCGGCTTAAGGTGGCCAACGAAGGCAAACTCCTCCCGGCCGCCCACGTCCAACGTGAACGTGGTGACTCCGGTTCGCAGCACCCGATACGGCCCCTCACCACTGCAGTGGCGAGCGGTGAGCATCCCTGCAAAGGAAAACATAAGTACAATTCTGTAATGACAGCGGCACATGCACCGATGCTGACACATGCCTAGAGGAGGAGATGGGGACTAACGCGTGCACCCGCTCACGAAGCTCGGTCAGCACCGCCGAAGCCGACACCTCCTGACCACGGGCGGCGGGCAGGAAATACCCCGGTACCCGTAAAGTCGAGCCACAGACGAGCTCGGCCTAGGAGGCGTCCAGGTCCCCTTCAAGCGTTGTTCTGATGCCCAGAAGGGCACAGGGCAACTGGTCAACCCAATCAGGGCCGGTGAGCCGGGCTTTCAACGCTGACTTAAGGTGTCTATGGAACCGCTACATGCCAAATGTCAGTCGTGAACTCGGAAATGTAGGTGAGGTGCCGCTGCTGCCTTGCAGACCACAGGTCGGCGATTTTACCCAACGCGAAAATGAGCGGTTTGTGGTCTGTAAAGGCAGTGAAAGCGTGGCCCTCTAGGAAAGTAACGGAAGTGTCTGATCACAAGATAGAGCGCGAGGAGTTCCCAGTCGAATGTGCTGTACTTGCACTCCGGAGCCCGAAGCTGCCGGCTGAAAAACGCCAGTGGCTGCCAGTGGTCACCGACCCGTTGCTCCAGGATGCACCTACAGCGACGTCCGAAGCGTCGACCATGAGCGCAGTGGGTGCGGACGCTCTCGGGTGCACCTGCATGGTGGCATTAGCTGGCGCAGCTTTAGCACCTTTGAACGCAGTGTTGGCCTTGTCTGACCACACCAGGTCCCGCTGCTTACCCACCAGGCATGACGGCGGCCGAACTGGTGGTAAAAATTCATCATCCCGATGAACTCCTGCAGACCCTTGACAGTGAGCGGCCGAGGGAACTGGCGAATGGTGTCGACTTTCGCAGGCAGTGACTCGGCGCCTTGAGGGGTAACCCGATGCCCTAATAAGGAGATGGAGCGCAAACCGAACTGGCACTTCACAGGGTTAATCTCCAAGCCGTGATCTCGCTAGCGCTCAAACAAAAGGCGAGGGTGACTAACGTGCTCTGCCTGTCTACTGCTGGCCACCAGGATGTCGTCTAAATAAATGACGATGAAAGGCAAACCTCGTCCGACCTGATCCATAAGCCGCTGGAACGCTTGAGCAGCGGTCTTTAGGCAGAATGGCATCCGGAGCCATTCGAACAGGCTGAACGGGGTGATGGTGGCCGTCTTGGGAACATCGTCTGGTGGACAGGGATCTGGTTATATCCCTGGACCAGGTCTACCTTCCAATAGAAAGTGGCGTCCTCGAGGTGCGCCGAAAAATCCTGAATATGGGGCATCGGGTACCGGTCCGCCTTGGTTACCTCGTTAAGCCGTCTGTAATCACCGGGTACCGGTCCACCGTGCTTACCGCGTTAAATCACCTGTAATCACCGGGTACCGGTCCACCGCGGTTACTGCGTTAAATCACCTGTAATCACCGGGTACCGGTCCACCGCGGTTACCACGTTAAGTCACCTGTAATCACCGCATCGCCTCAAACCTCCAGATGCCTTAGGGACCATATGGAGCGGGGAAGTTCAAGGGCTGCACAATGCCCATGTCCTCCATCAACTGGAACACATCGCGGGCAATGCACAGCTCGTCCAGTGGCAGGCAGCGCCATACGATCGCCTCGCACATTGACGAGAAGGGAGAATGTGCGCAGGAAATCAGCCCACAAGATTGGCTGGGCGACGTTAGCAACGATAAATTTCCACCTGTACGGATGGGAGTCGAAGGTTAGGTTAAGGGTCCGCGTACTGTACGTTCGGTCACTCCCGTTGACTGCTGAGAGAACGAGGCCTACCTTACCGGCGCAGGTATCACGGCCAGTTGGGGGAAGGATGCTGACAATGGCCCCGGAGTCCACAAGGAAACGGCGGCCAGAGTGGTGGTCACGGACGTAGAGGCGTTCATTTGGGCCGATCGTGATCGCCTCTACAGTCGATCTGCCGAGGCATTTTCCTGAAACATACATGGACTTCGACAGCGTCGAGCTTCCACTCCAAAACGGTGGTGGAAAGTTGCCTTGCCTAATTAAAGTTGGTTTGAAAATGCTAAAGCTGCTTTGCCTAATTAAAGTTGCCTTGCCTAATTAAAGTTGCCTTGCCCAATTAAAGCTGCCTTGCCTAATTAAAAAATGTTGAGATTCTCTCTCTCCTGCCAATCACGCCATGAAGGCCACGCCCCTTCTGGTGGGAGGGGAGAGAGATTATAAAACCCAGAAGTGTGGCCGTGGCTCAGACTCTGCAAGATGCAGGAGGGAGAGGTCACGACTCGCTGTCTTTAGTGGCCTTGCACCCTGCTTGAAACAGTATGAAACTGCACTTGAATTTGGTGGCCTTGCACCCTGCTTGAAGTGGTAAGAAACTGCACTTAAATTTGGTGGCCTTACACCCTGCTTGAAATGGAATTTCAAGGAATAGCCGTGTGTCAACTACCAACCGTGTGTGAGCACAACAGGTTTGAGTGACTGAGCCGCCAGCCCAAGAATCTATTCGGCCCACAATGTCCATACTAGCCCTCTGGAAACCCGTCATTTTTGCCCACAACACCCATGTTAACACTCCAGAAACCCCCCCACCCCCCCACCCCGCTGGCCACCAATATTGGAATTGGTGAAGAGGTGGAAGATTGCATTGGGGGGGCCACTAAATCTCGTAATTTTATATACGGCAATCAAGTCTCCTCTCATGCTCCAGTGTACAACATTCCACATTTGTCTGACCGCTCCTTGTAAATTATACCCTCTAATTGAGCCATCATCCTGGTAAAATGTAGACATAAGGAACTGCAGATTCTGGTTTACCAAAAAAGGTTCTGGAATTACTCAACAAATTAGCAAGCATCTCTGGAGAACATGGATATGGAACATTTAGGTTCTTCAGACTGATTGTAGTAGGCAGGGAGAAAGCTGGAAAAGAGGTTGGGGTAGGACAAAGCCAGGCAAGTGATAGGTGGATACAGGTGAGGGGGAATTTTGATCGGCTGATGGTTGGAGAAAGGCCAGAGATGAAAAGATAAAAAGATTTGTCTTTTGTCATGAAGATGAGGATATAAGAACGGATTTTAAAGCCAAAGGAAGTAATGTAGGTGGAAGGGGATGAGGAAGATATGGGTGTGCATCCAGCAGCGCACAGGGAAGAGGGAAAAGGAGCTGGTTAGCTACCTAACATTGTATGAGGAGAATTCAATCTTCATACTGTTGGCTTGTAAGCTACCCAGCGTTGTATGAGGTGCTGTTCCGCCAGTTTACATGTGGCCTCACTCTGACAGTGGAGGAGGCCCAGGACAGTAAGGTCGGTGTGGGAAGGGGAGTTAAAATGATCAGCAACCATACTGACCTGGCTGTCCTCAGTAAAATGACCTTTATTTATTGTATTGTATATAATGGGCCGAAGAGCCTGTTTCCAATTCTGCGTGACTATAACCTGAAACATCACCTATCCCTGTTCTCCAGAGATGTTACCTGATTTTTTGTTTTAATATTTCAAAATAGACTTTATTCAAATGATAAATATATACAATACATTAACCTTGCGGAGAATCCATCCGACATTTTCGGAGGCTGTACAAATTGATGAATACAGTTAGACATTTCTTTTCCCCAAATTTCCACAAATCAGTCCCCCACTCGTGCCACTCATGTGGCCCACTGGCGTGGGATACCTTCCCTTATTTTGAGGGGCGTCTCCACCATACCGTGCCCCCCGTGTCTAACAGCGGAAGGACCTTAGACTGTGGCCCTCCCCCACCGAGCCTTGGCGTTGGCTGCACCGAGCTTCAGTGCGTCCCTCAGCACGTACTCCTGCAGTCTGCAGCGGGCCAGTCGGCAACATTGAGGGAGAGCTGAGAAGGAGAGGAAACAGAGATGTTACCTGATCCGCTGAGTTATTCCAGCACTTTGTGCCATCATTCTGGTTAACATCTTCTGCATCCTACTCCAAAGCCACCACTCCTTCCTGTTCTGGGGTGACCAAATGCAGCCTAACCATAGTCCTACAGAGCTGTAGCACCATTTCCTGACTCTTACACTCAAAGCCCAAGCTATGAAAACAAGATACCATCGGCCTTCATTACCACTCTACTCGTGTTGCACTTTCATGGAATTATGGACTGGGATCCTAAGCTGTAAAGGCTTCTGTCGTTAACTGTACACTTTCCACTTATATTGGACCTCCCAAAGTGCAACGCCTCACACTCTTTGCTGTCTCAGCCTCGCCGATTGAGTCATAGAGTGGTACAGTGTGGAAACAGGCCCTTCGGCCCGACTTGCCCATCCCGACCAACATGTCCTAGCTGCACTCGTCCCACCTGCCTGCAGGTTTGGTCTATATCACTCCATACCCACCACCCTTTGTGTTAAAAAGTTACCCCTCAGATTCCTACTAAATCTTTTTCCCCTTCACCATAAACCTATTCCTCTCATAATTTTATACACCTCTATAACATCATCCCTCATCCTCCTGTGCTCCAGGGAATAGAGTCCCAGCATACTAAACCTCTCCATATAGCTCAGACCCTATGGTCCTGGCAACATCCTTGTAAATCTTATCTGCACCCTTTCCAGCTTGAAAACATATTTCCTATAACATGGTGCCCAGAACTGAACACAATACTCTAGATGCAGTCTGACCAACTTCTTATACAACTGCAACATGACCTCCAAGCTTCTAAGCTCCATACTCTGACTGATGAAGGCCAATGTGCCAAAAGTTGTTTTGACCACCCTATCTACCTTGTACCTGCACTCCTAGATCCCTCTGCTCTACAACACTCCCCAGAGCCCTACCATTCACTGTGTAGGACCTGCCCATGTTCGACTTTCCAAATGGCCACGCCTCGCACTCTGTAATCGCTGTCTCAGCCTCGCTGAAATGATTGTTCACTGCAGGGATCCTTAGTCCAGGCCACTCCTCGCAGCATCAAAGGTTTTAGAGCTCCTCTAGGATCGAGCCTGCGAGAGTTCGCTGCCCGACTGACCGCGCTCAGTTGTCGCACTTTCTCCTTCACTCACATTTAGTTTAAGGCCGAGGAGAAGAAGCCCAGAGTTGCGAATGCTTCTGCCGTGCCAATTTTCCAGGTAATGTTTTTCATAGGGCAACCACACCTTGTTGCTGCGGGGTTGTCAGTGATTTACCTGCATGTCTGTCGCTGAAACACAAACAATCTTTAACAGCACTGGCCATTTTATTTTCACTTTCAATGTTTTTTGTGGCGCTTTGGGGATAGTCCCGCGGGCTGCGCGTTTTAGCTCACGGTAATCTTGTGTAATCGGTGAAACAAATGTTTGAAACAAAAAGTACTTGGATGAGAACGGCGTCTGTTGGGTCGTGGTCGTGGAAGGGTGGACGAGTCTCCACCGGCCGCGGGTTCCGGCTCTTTGTAGTCGGGTCACTCATGGTGCACACTTGGAGTTGGAAGTGTGAAATTGTCGTCGTGTAAAATCAGATGGAGTAAAAGGGAAGATTGTAAGATTAAAAAATAAAAACTAATAATTAGTTCCACACGTAATATTACATTTTCAACATGTGTGTAATTATCAGAACTGCTTGTGGAATCTTTAACCTGTACACCAGTCTGTGGCCTTGTAACAAGAATGTTGTTTATTACTAAGTCACACAACTTCCGAAACCCCATACTCACCTGTTCCAGGTTTGATCTGATCACTACCTCCTGAGTGCCTTCTGTTCCATGGACTTGTTGCTCCCAATCGTCCTGTGAAGTATTTTTTTTTAATACATTTCGTTGCATATCTTATGATTGAGTTAACAGCTATAAGTTTAGTACTTTCCTGAAAACTAGTTTATTTCTTAGATTTGTTGAAATTCCTCCTGGTTTTGATGATCACTTTAAGCACCTTGCCGGGCGTTTGTCTACACGCCAGCACTGAAAGTCTCTTCCCGGATGTGCTCGTCTGTTTTTATTATTTCAGGGGAAAGAGAGTTGGCAGGGATTGTGAAGGTGCCTCACTTGATAATAGCCAGGTGTCTACATGTTGCCCCCCCCCCCCCGAAAACTGTATCACCTTAAATACTGATGATGTGCCGGAAGACTGGCGGGTGCCAAATGTTGTGCCTGTTTTTAAGAAGGGCTGCAGGGAAAAGCCAGGGAACAACTGGCCACTGAGCCTAACCTCTGTGGTCGTATAGTTATTGGAGAGTATTCTGAGATATAAGATATACATGCATTTAGGGTTTGCATGTACAAAAGAGAAGATTTACGAGGAGGTTGACAGGATTTGAGGGCCTAAGCAGCAGGGAGAGGTTGAGCAGGTTCGGACTCTTGTTCATTGGAGCACAGGAGGATGAGGGGTGATCTTACAGAGGTGTATAAAATCATGAGAGTGTGAGATACCCTTTATGCTCACAATTAATACTCAAAGACTAAATCTTGGAAGCAAGAGATTTCTTTATTTTACGAGTCTGCAGACCGGGTGCCTCTCCAACTCGAGACACACCGAAGCCAGCGAGATCATCCCCCTTTATACACAAAATCTTACATTCAATCTCCCCTCCGGACCTTTCTCCAATCAGAGTCGGAGGTGCACAATCTGTAGGTACAACCCACCGTTCATCCCCTCGCACCTCCCATATCATACATCGCATGTTCAAACATGTTCATGGTAATGAGCAATTTCTTGACCAGGGGTGTGTTGTAATATTCATTTTTTCTATTAAGCATGCTCAATTGCTCATGACCTGGCCCAGTTTTACTCACCTCCTAGTGAACCCTCTCAGTTTTCCTATATCAGCACTAAAGCTAAGCTATAGTGACAGGGGTCCCATCTATCACTCCTTTCCACTGATAGGGATCTCTCTACACCACCCCCTTCTCTAGCTACACAATGAATCTCTCCTAACTCAAGGCCTCAAGGATGGGTCTGGCAACTGGCAACCTTCAGACACTGCTGTCAGAATCCTCTCTCCAGCCCCTCTCTGTTTGAATTCTCTTTAAAACTCCTTTCTTTAATAGGGTTTAATCACTTTATTCCTCACAAGAGGAATAGATTGGTAAACACACAAAGTCTCTTGCCCAGAGTAGGGGAATAGAGAACCAGAGGACCTCGGTTTGTGAGGGGGGGAAAGATTTAATAGGGACCTGAGGGGTAACTTTTTTACACAAAGGGTGGGGGGTGTATGGAATGGGGTCCCTGAGCAAGTATGACGCAAGTAATATTGCAACGATTAAGAATCATTTAGGCAGGTACCACAGATAGGACAGGTTTATAGAGATATGGGCCAAATGCAGGTAGGTGGAACTCGTGTAGATGGGACTCGTGTAGATGGGGAGGCACGTTGGGACAAAAGGCCTGTTTCCATGTTGTATGTAGGCTGAGCATCAAAAATGTGTCTAGAAATCAACTTTCGTGACCCATGTCTCAGAACTACATTAAATTTTGCACAGATTTAGATTAAATATAATTGAGAAGGAAGTCATAACTAGTCTGTGGCAAAGGTTGCACATTAATTAATTAAACTAATTAGAAGGTAGACAAAAGTGCTGGAGAACCTCAGCGGCTGCAGCAGCACCTATGGAGTGAAGGAAATAGGCAACGTTTCGGGCCGAAACCCTCCTTCAGACTGATGTAGGGTGGGGGTGGGGGAACGGGGAGAAGAAAGGAAAAGGAAGAGGAGGAGCCTGAGGGTTGAGGAGAGCTGAGAAGGAGAGGAGACAGCAAGGGCTACCGGAAATTGGTGAATTCAATGTTTATGCCGCTAGGGTGCAGACTGCCCAAGCGGAATATGAGGTGCTGCTCCTCCAATATCTGGTGGTGCTCATTCTGGCCATGGAGGAGGCCCAGGACAGAAAGGTCAGATTCGAAATGGGAGGGGGAGTTGAAGTGCTGAGCCACCGGGATATCAGGTTGGTTAATGCGGACCGAGCGGAGGTGTTCGGCTCTTGCTGTTGTAAGGTAGCCTTTGCTGTCTCCTCCCCTCCTCAGCTCCCCCTCAGCCCTCGGGCTCCTCCTCTTTCTTTTTCCTTTCTTCTCCCCGTTCTCTCCCCCCCCCCCCACCCTACGTCAGTCTGAAGGAGGGTTT
Source organism: Okamejei kenojei (assembly GCA_035221665.1). Lineage (NCBI taxonomy): Eukaryota > Metazoa > Chordata > Chondrichthyes > Rajiformes > Rajidae > Okamejei > Okamejei kenojei. The sequence continues at coordinate 63,437,008 of CM069144.1, read as the reverse complement.
CGGCCCAAGACTTTGCCCATTTCCTTCGCTCCATAGATGCTGCTGTACCCGCTGAGTTTCTCCAGCACAATGGTCTACCTTCGATTTTCCAGCATCTGCAGTTCCTTCTTAAACTAATTAAAAAATGAGATCAAAAAGGTAAGCGCCATCTAGTGTCCAATGCCCATATGACACCATTTCCTCGTTGCAATTTATTTAAACTATATGTTAGAAACATAGAAAATAGGTGCAGGAGAAAGCCATTCGGCCCTTCGAGCCAGCACCGCTGTTCATTGCGATCGTGGCTGATCGTCCCCAATCAATAACGCGTGCCTGCCTTCAAAGTCAAAAGAGTTTATTGTCATGTGTCCCTGACAGGACAATGAAATTATTTCTTTGCATAGCACAACAGAACATAGTAGGCATTGACTACAGTTATATACTTAAATACACACATTAATTAATTAATTAATAAAGTGCAAATAACAGATGGAGAGGTATTAATGTTCAGAGTTTTGTCCGTGCCAGGGTTAATAGCCTTCTCCCCATATCCCTTGAGCCTAGTGGCACGGAATTCCACAAATTCACAACTCTCTGGGTGAGAAAGTTTTTTCTCACCTCAGTCTTAAATGGCCTCCCCTTTATTCTAAGACTGTGGCCCCTGGTTGGTGAATCTGTGGAATTCTCTACCACAGAAGATAGTTGAGGCCAGTTCGTTGGCCATATTTAAGAGGGTTGGATGTGGCCCTTGTGGCTGAAGGGATCAGGGGGTATGGAGAGAAGGCAGGTACAGGATACTGAGTTGGATGATCAGCCATGATCATATTGAATGTGCAGGCTCGAAGGGCCGAATGGCCTACTCCTGCACCTAATTTCTATGTTTCTATGGTTCTGGACTCGCCCAACATTGGGAACATTTTTCCTGCATCTAGCTTGTCCAGTCCTTTTATAATTGTATATGTTTCTATAAGATCCCCCCCTCATCCCTCTAAACTCTAGTGAATACAAGCCTAGTCTTTTCAATCTTTTTCATATGACAGTCCCGCCATCCCAGGGATCAATCTCATGAACCTTGCTCAAATCTGGAGACCAAAACTGTACGCAATACTCCATATGTGGTCTGGATATATATATGTGTATATATCTTGTGAATATGACTATTATATTTCCTATATAATTATATATCCTATATAATTATGTATAATTATTATATAAAAGTAATATAATTGTGTGTGTATTTTGAAAGAGACTGCCGCAGAGGTCCGGCACCTGAACCAGCCTAATTAATGGGTGAGGGCAGATCTTCTGGGTTCCCCCGTTTACTGAACCCCACAGACTGGCAGTGTGCAGAGTGGGGGTCACGGCCATAGTGGGACTGGGGCAGTACCAGGCTGGAGGAAGGCAAAGGCATCTTCCACTGAGAGGAAAATGCCTAACCCTAACTCGCTCCCCTTCCAGAGCTGCCCATGGCTGGAGCTGGAGCCACTTTGGGACCGGCTGCGGGCTCCATCTGTGTGGCCCCTCGGTCAGCACGCCCTTCTGGATCGTCGTGGTGATGATGGTGGGGAGCAGCAAGGCCCTGCACGCCGCCCGGGCCGCCTTCAGCACCCCCATAGCGCCGGTTCCGTCAGTCCGCCTGCTCGCTCGCTGCAACACCGGCCTACCAGCTGCCGGCAACCCCTCGCAGCACTCGCAGGCCTACCGACAGCCCGACCAATCCTCCGCAGCATCCATCGTCCTACCGACCGACTGACCCTAATCCTAACCCTAGCTCAGGCTCAGGCACGTGCCATCAGGTTAGGCAAGGTAGGCAGTGCCTACCCTGACTAAAATTATATAAAACAGTTTTATATATAACCATATAACCATGTAACCATATAACCATATAACAATTACAGCACGGAGACAGGCCCTCTCGGCCCTTCCAGTCCGTGCCGACCATTTGTTTTCCCCTAGTCCCATCTACCTGCACTCAGACCATACCCCTCCATTCCCTTCACGTCCATATACCTATCCACTTTACTTTTAAATGTTAAAATCGATCCTGCCTCCACCACCTCTGCTGGAAGCTCATTCCACACAGCCACCACCCTCTGAGTAAAGAAGTTCCCCCTCACGTTACCCCTAAACCTCTGTCCCTTAATTCTCATGTCATGTATATAACATCTATAAAATGGTCATAAATAGTAAAGGCACGGGAGAATTATGCCCCGCTAATAGATCAATCTCTTAGGGAGGCATAATTCTCCCGTGCCTTTCATCAGCAGTACGTTTTAATCGTGGAAGTATATGCTACTCGCGTGCCGTCGACGCTGCTTCAAGCCATCAGTGGGAACGGTCCGTAAAGGCAGCTGAAACTCTGCCTTTACACTGTGAACTGCGTGCAGGTGCTGCGTTGCGCATGCGCAAGTTTCTTAGCGGGATTTTCAAAGATGGATAGTGATTACCTGAAGAGTTTCTCGAAGCAAACTTATGGATATTTTTGTTGCAAACGAAGAGGAAAGAATGGATTTTGTGTACAAATAATATGATAAGTAACTTTATTTGAGCTATATGTTTTTAAATACTTTATTAAGAGATAGGACCGATTGAAGACAAATTACTTGATAAAAGTCGAGAGATCAATCTGCGCATGCGCGGTTTCCACAATTTAAAAAAATAGCCAACTGACAGTTTACCGGGGAGGGAACAATGTGCGCATGCGCAGTTTCAAGATTTTTTTTAAAAAGCCGACTGACAGCTCACCGGGAAGAGAATAATCTGCGCATGCGCGGTTTTCAAGATTTTTAAAAGCCACTGCCTACCCTGGCTGATTACTCACGGCACGTGCCTGCCCTAGCTGTACATTTGTTATTTATCTTTTTTATTTAACAGTTCACATTATCTTTATAAAGATAAATGAAATGAAAAACCAAATGGCCAGCAAGGTTAGCATTACCTTTATCCTTGGAAACCTTGTTATTGGTATTGATGTAATGAGGAGGCAGCCATGATCCCAGAGTCCTCGCTGCCCAGCGACCATAAAACAAAGCGTGAGATTGGTCAATTTGCGTCCGACCTCGATGTCAAACCTGCATTGGACAATTACTACTCGGAAAATTGGAAGTTTTTGTCATATTTAAACAAAATGTGCAGGTTTTGTTCTTGACGAGTTTCAGGTATGATTTATATAATATTTTTACGCAATATGTGAAAAATTCAGATAGTTCCGTGAGTTGGGTCACGAACCTGAACGAAACAGCTCCTCGGCCCACAGCCTAATGTCCCTATGACTCTTTAACTCCGGGGCCACCATATAGAAGCAATGGCCAAAAAAGTACACCAATGCCCCTACTTCCTTAGAAGCCCTAGGAAATTCGGCATATCCAAATAACAACTCTCACCAACCTCTACAGATGCGCCATAGAAAGCATTTTATCATGATGCATCACAGCTTGGTTTGGGAACAGCTCCATCCAAAACTGCAAGAAATTGCACGGAATTGTGGACGCAGCCCAGACCATCGCAAAAAACCAACCTTCCTTCCATTAACTCCATTTATACCTCACGCTGCCATTCCCTCATCTCCCCTCTCCTTTCGGGCAAAAGGTATAGAAGTGTGAAAATGCACACCTCCAGATTCATGGACAGTTTCTTCCCAACTGTTATCAAGCGACTGTCATTATGAGGGAGCAGTCCTGAACTACTATCTACCCCATTGGTGACTCTCGAACTATCTTTGATCAGACTTCTCTGGCTTTACCTTGCACTAATCGTTATTCCTTTATCAAGTATCAAAATATTGTAAATGGCTCAATTGTAATGTATTGTCTTTCTGCTGGCTGGTTGGCACTGTACCTCAGGTCATGTGACAATAGACTAAAGTAAACTGAAACTATGTGTTCACAAAACCCTGGAGTACATGTACACAGTTCGCTGGAACATGTCATGGACATGGAGGATACGGAGAGTAGTGTGGGGATTAAGTTTAATTTTGTTTTAGAGATACAGCATGGAAACAGGCCCTTCGGCCCATCGACCAGCGATCTGCACATTAACACTATTCTACACGCACTAGGGACAATTTACAATTTTACCAAGCAGCGTAGGTTCACGAGATTAATCCCTGGGATGGCGGGACTGTCATATGAGGAAAGATTGAAAAGACTAGGCTTGTATTCACTGGAGTTTAGAAAGATGAGGGGGGGATCTTACCTATATTACTAAAAGTAAGATCTTGACCACTTCCTGTTTTTCTGTTTCATGATTTTTGAAAAAATGCTGCCACTTATTGCTGTGATTTTTGGCCATCTTACTCAGAGTACCCCTCCGCTGCGCAGGAGAAGATGATTTTTCCCATTGATGAAAAATAAAAGAGTTTTTAATGTTTAAAAAATGTTGACATTCTCTCTGCTGCCCCTGCTGGTGGGAGGGGGGAGGGACTATAAAACCCAGAAGTGTTGCGCCTCACTCAGTCTCTGCAAGATGGAGGAAGCGAGAGGGTCACGTCTCTCTAAGCTGTGAAGAACACTGAAGTCATGTCTACTCAACTGTGAGTGTGCTTAATGTGGTTTGAAAATGAAAATGTGGTTGCTTTGAAATGCTGCACTGCAAATGGTCGTTGGTGGTGGTAACTGCTTTGAAATGCTGCACTGAAAATGAAATGAATAGCCGTGAGTCAAATGCTCACGCTCACCCACCAGCCATGGTGGGTGAGCAGCTAGATGCTGGAAAAGCATTTTTAAGATTCAGATAACAGTTTTGATTCACTCAGTAATTTATTACACTACTAAATAAGGCACATACACACAGGTATCCTTGAATATCCCCGAACGCACTCACAAACCCCGAGTACATAGCAGAGCATGCTGCAGGATGTTTCGTTCTTGATAACCTGGCACCGTTCGCGACATGGTCCAAGACTGAGGTTCTCTCACCGAAAGGGCGCCCAACACCATCCTTTATGTCATTTCTTACCAGAGCAGACCGCGCCACTGCCCCCTCCCTGAGCCAGTCGTAAGCCCCCCTTGTCTGCAACGTTTCTGCACTACTAGCGGCAAGGGGTGAGGGTGGTCTACCCAACTATTGCTGTTGTGTTCGCCAACGCAGCCTTACCCATAAATTGGTATCAGAAGGCTGTGTCCCCAGGTAATGATCACATGTTTAAGGAGATAACACGTCTGGAAACTTGTTTTCGAGAGGCAATGGAATGTAGGGCTGCTAACTTACCTGATAACTCCATTTCACATTTAGCTGAAATTATCAGTTTAACCCTTACACTACAACCCTACTAACAATATTAATGTAGGTTGGATCTTGGTGTCCGAGTGCATGGCTCCCTGAAAGTTCCAAGGTGCGGATAGAGTTATAAATAAGCCCAATGCTGTGCTACATCAAAGCTTTGCGTATAAAAGTCAGGAAGATTATGCTGCAGCTCCATAAACTTTGGTTAAGTTGCGTTTGGTATATTGTGTACAGATCTAGTAGCCCCATTACAGGAACGATGTGCAGGCTTTGGAGAGGGCACAGAGATTTACCCGAATGCTGCAGGCATTAATTATAATGAGAGTTTGGACAAACTTGGATTGTTTTTGTCCGGAGAGTGCAGGAGACCTGATAGAAGTTTATAAAACTATGAGAGGAATAGATAGGGTAAATAGTCAGAACCTTTTTCCCAATATGGCAATGTCATTGACTAGAGGCATTGTTTTAACATGAGAGGGGCAGGATGTTTTTAACACAGGCTGGTGGGTGCCTCAAATACACTGCCAGGGCTGGTGGTGGAGGCAGATAGGATAGTGTTGCTGAAGAGGCAATCAGATAGGCACATGGATATGTAGGGAATGTGGATCGTGCAGGCAAAACACTTGGCATCATGTACAACACAGACATATCCTGTATTTATTCTTCTATATGTTATATGGGTCAGGCATAAGCAAATAGGACGTGCTCAGTTAGGCAAATTCATTGTCAAGGAGGAGTTTGGCCAAATGGCTTATTTCTGTGCTCTATGGTGTTATGACAGTGTTTAGGAAAGGAATAGTAGAATATAAGAGCATGGAGGTTATGCAGTAATCATATATAGCTTTTGGCACAACAGGAGTACTGTGAACAGTACAGGTCAAAATGTAAGAAGCAAGTGATTATACTAGAGAGGGTTTAGAGATTAACCAGGTTGCCTGACGTGAACGATTGTGGTTATTAAGAGGTTGGATAGGCTGTGCTTGTTTTCCCCAGTGAAGGAGGCTGGGGTGAATATAACTATCAGAGTTATACAAAGTAATGAGGGGCATAACTAAGGCAACTTTTTCCACTGCATAGGTGTCTAAAACTAGAGGACATCGTTTAAGGTATGGGGTACGACCTGGAAAGGACATGTCAGGATATTTTCACCCAGAAGGTGATTGGAATGTGGAACAGCCTTAGGTGGCATTGCTGGCAGTGACTGTGACAACATTTAAGTATCCAAACAAGCACTTGTATTGCAGAGGCAGAGATGGCTGTGGAGCTAGTACTGGGAAGTGGGATTGGCGTAGGTAGGATAACCTGGGGTCAGTGTTGACACAATAGACTGAAGAATCTATTCCATGTTGTGTGGCTCTATGTAATATCAACAGAAGCAGAAAGAATGATACATTTTTAATTAACAATCATGTAATAGTTTATGTAACAATTATGTAATCCAATAGTTTGGATTGAAAAGATAAATCTTTAAATTCAATGTCTTTCACCCTCCAAGCTTATCACCAAACGCACGGGACTGGGTGTCAGCACTCATCTCTGCAACTGGATCCTCGACTTTCTGACCAACAAACCCCAATCAGTGAGGATGGGGACAAATCATCAAGTAATAACGAGTACAGTAAGGAGATTGAGAACCTCGTGACCTGGTGTCGAGACAACAACCTTTCTCTCAATGTCAGCAAGACAAAGGAGATAGTGATCAACATCGGGAAGTAAGCGGCTTCCTGATGTTATCACATTCCTGATCACATACCCCAACGTGCATTGATGGCATCGAAGTAGAAATGTTTGAAAACTTCAAATTTCTAGTAGTCAATATCACCAACAATTTCTCCTGGACCACCCATGTTGAAGCAGCGACCAAGAAAGCACAGCAATGCCTCTACTTCCTTACAAGACTTTGGTAGTTTTGCAAGCCTCTTACAGGTGCACCATTGAAAGCATTTTATCAGGATGCATCACAGCTCGGTTTCGGAACGACTCCATCCAAGACTGTACAAAGTTGCAGCGAATTGTGGACGCAGCCCAGACCATCACTCAAACCAACCTCCCTTCTATTGACTCTATTTATACCTCACGCTGCCCCGGCAAGGCCAGCAGCATCATCAAGTGTGAGTCGCACCCTGGCCACTCCCTCTTCTCCCCTCTCCCATCAGGCAAATGGAATAGAAGTGTGAAAACGCACACCTCCAGGGACCGTTTCTTCACAGCTGATCATCCTGCCACAACTAGAGAGCTGTCCTGAACTACTATCTACCTCATTGGTGACCCTCAGACTATCCTTGATCGGACTTTGCTGGCTTTACCTTGCACTAAACGTTATTCCCTTATGTATCTATACGCTGTAAATGGCTCGATTGTAATCATGCTTTATCTTTCTGCTGAATGGTTAGCACGCAACAAAAGCTTTTCACTTTACTGCGGAACACGTGACAACAAACTAAACTAATCTGAATAAATAACTAAATGAACTTTTGCAGTTTTTTCTGTACACTGCCTTGCATTAATTGAAGTGTCTGACACTGTTTATCCCAGCCTAAGGGGTCCATACTTGATCTGTGCTGAGCTTTTGGGCTGTTGTACAAAATGTATTGCAATTGTTGGCATTTCTCCATAAAACTTACTGATTTCTTTTTCATTTTTTTTAAGGGCCATTGAAACAAGAGGTTAACCTGGGAGCTCTGGTTTTGTTCTAGAAATGGAGTCTACAGGTATGGTTATTAATTGAGTTGGATGAGGTGAACTATTGCTTATACGGAATAACCCGTTTCCTATCTCCAAGGCAGCTCATGCAAAAATAAAATATGGAGAAATAGGAGAGGTCAAGGCCATTCAGCCCTTTGAGTCTCTTCCACCATTCTATATGATCATGGGTAAAATGACAATCTAGTTTACTTCCTATATCTTTTGATCCCTTTAGCTCTTAAAAAAATATTCAGCTCCTCCTTGAATATGTTTAGTCATACAGTGTAGAAACAGGCCCTTCGGACCAATTTGCCCACACCGGCCAATATGTCCTAGCTACACTAGTCCCACCTTCCCGCGTTTGGCCCATATTCCTCCAAACCTGTCCTATTATTGTACCTGTCTTAACAGTTTCTTAAATGTTGGGACAGTTCCCATCACAACTACCTCCTCTGGCAGCTTGTTCCATATATCCACCACCCTTTGTGTGATAAAGATACCCTTCAGGTTCCTATTAAATCTTTTCCCCTTCACCATAAACCTCTGTCCTCTAGATCTCGATTTGCCTACTCTGGGCAAGAGTCTACTCAACCTCTCCCTATTAGCTCAGACCCTCTAGTGCTGGCAGCATCCTTGTAATTCCCCAGAGGCTTACCATTCACTGTGTAAGTCCTACCCATGATAGACTTCACATAATGGAACACCTCACCTGCGTCTTGTCCCTATCCAGCTGCGGCCGTGCCATCCCTGTCCCCTCCCATGTGTCCTGTCCGGGGCGTCCCAGGGCCAGCAGGAGAGGAGGAGGAGGAGGAGGAGGAGGGGGGTCGCCGGCTGTTCCAGCGGCGCTGGCCCTTCGCAGCGGCGGCTCAGGCCCACAGGCAGCGTGGAAACGAAGCACCAACTCCAGCTCAACCCCACCAGTCCCGCTGGTGGGACAGGCAGCGTCGAGCTGAGGTTGGCGCTTCCCCTCCTCGCTAGCTGCGGGCCTGCGCCGACACTCCCATCTGCGGACCTCTGGATAGACTTCTTCAAACTTCCTACACATTAGACTTTTGCGCCGTAGTTGGGATGGATGGGAGCTGGGATTTCCACGGGAGCCAGGAACAAATGATCTAAAGTTTGCGTTGATTGACCTGAGTGTTCTTAACGTCCTCGCCAAAACACCAGCGTTTTGTGAGAGTGGTTGGATCCCGGCTTCAGCTCAACCAACGTCGGTCACATTATCCGGACGGGCGGCGGGGATCAGGAGCTGATGTGAGGCATCGGCGATTCTCTGGTCGGCTGTCGCCGAGCAGCGGGATCAATGAGATAGCGCCTGGCTCGGGAGTTGAGGTGACAGTTCTTCCACCGGCGAGCAGAGAGGCACCAGCTACCACAGGTCGCTCACCTGTCGGGCGCTGACTCCTCGATCCCTGGATCCAACCACTCTCACAAAACGCCGGTGTACGACGAGGACGGTAAGAACATTCAGGTCACTCAATGCAAACTTTGGGTCATTTGTTCCTTGCGCCCACCGTCGAGACGAGAGGGTTCTGAAGTTTCATTCTCTCGATTGAGGACATTTTCTCGACTCTCCTAGAAGCAACGAGCCATGGCTTTACCAGTGGTTGTCAGTCTAACTGAAACCTCTCTTCCCCACCTCTCCCTGTCTCCCACTCACATCAACCCCCCTCTCTCTCTCTCTCTCTCTCACTATTGCACCTGCTCTCTCCAGCTACCAGCACCCTGTCCGCTTTTTTTTATTCTCGAATGACCTTTGAAAAATCCCATGATTCCTTGTGTTTTTTCGGAATACCGAACTGGCTTATTGATCAAGGTCCTGCTGCAATATCACAATCTGCAAAACCACCCACTTTTGTATTGTCTGCAAATTTGCTAATCTTGCCCTGTATGTTCTCATCCAAATTTTTTTTTGTTTTTGTTAAATATTTTTATTAGACGCAAGTACATATTAATAGAATATACTTCTCACATACATTCATAATATTATTAATAACAATTATGTCTTATATATTTCTATACTTTTTTTGCAGGTAGGAAAAGATAGAGAAAAATAAAGTAAGAGTAGGAAATCAAAAATAAAGAAATGAATGGAGTATTAAAAAAGTTATCCATCATTGGAGATATATCCATGATTTGTTATACGTGATTCTTCATCTATTCCATTATTCAGGCTTCAGTCAGGCTCTCGTACCGAGCCATTTTGACCCTTTAGATATTCAATAAATGGAGACCATATTCCTCTGAAAAGATCCAACTTGTCCAATAGGACAAGCCTTAATCTTTCCAGATGAAGTGTCTCCGACATTCCTGTAATCCACATTTTGATTGTGGGGGGTGTAGGACCTTTCCAGAATTTCAATATTAATTTTTTCCCAATTATTAAACTGTAATCAATAAACATTCTTTGATTCGTTATTAATTGATCTGTTTCTAATACTCCCAGTATTATTAACTTTGAGTCAGGGATCAGATTCATATTAACAACATTCGAAATTATCTTAAATATCTCTGTCCAAAATTTAGTAATTTTTACACAATTTGTAAATGAGTGTGTTAAGTTAGCTTCTAAGTCCTGACATTTATCACATATGGCAGATACATTTGAAAAAATATTATGTAGTTTGGATTTTGAATAATGTAGTCTATGTATAATTTTATATAGATCTTTAATATAGATGACAAGCAGGAACAGGCCAGGACTGAACCCTAGGCACACCACTGGTCACAGGCCTCCAGTCCGAGAAGAAACCTCTCTGCTTCCTTCCATTAAGGCAATTTTCTATCCATTGAGCTATCTCCTTGGATCCCATGCGATCTAACCTTCCAGAGCAGCCAACCCTGTGGAACCTTGTCGAAAGCTTTGCTGAGGTCCATGTATATATCTACAGTTCTGCCCTCATCAACCTTTTTGGTCACGTCTTCAAAAAACTCAATCAGATTTGTGAGATACGACCTCCCACGTACAAAACCATGCTGACTATCCTTAATCAGTCCTTGTCCATCTAAATGCCTGTGTATCCTATCCCTCAGAATACCCCCTAGTAACTTTCCAACTACAGATGTTAAGCTCGCTCGCTTACATTTCCCAGAATTTTCCCTGCAGCCCTTCTTGAATAGAGGCACAACATTTGCCAGTCTTCTGGCACCTTTCCTATATTTAAAGATGACTAGTAAATTTCAACCAGGGCTGTTGCAATTTATTCTCTTGTCTCCCACAATATCCTCGGATATATCTTTATGTCCCTGTTAGGTTGAAAGGAAATAGTAAAAATTGGAAAGAGCCATGGTTTTCAAGGGAAATTGGACACTTGTTTCGAAAAAAGAGAGATATCTACAATAATTATAGGAGGCATGGAGTAAATGAGGTGCTAGAGGAGTATAAAGAATGTAAAAAGAATCTTAAGAAAGAAATTAGGAAGGCTAAAAGAAGATATGAGGTTTCTTTGGCAAGAAAGGTGAAAGTAAACCCAAAGGGTTTCTACAATAGCAAAAGGATAACGAGGGATAAAATTGGACCATTAGAGAACCAGAATGGACAGCTATCTGCAGAGCCAAAAGAGATGGGGGAGATATTGAACAATTTCTTTTCTTCGGTATTCACCAAGGAGAAGGATATTCAACTCTGTGAGTTAAGGGGGAAAAGTAGAGTAGCTATGGAAACTATGAGATTCAAAGAGGAGGAAGTACTGACACTTTTGAAAAATATAAAAGTGGATAAGTCTCCAGGTCCTGACAGGATATTCCCTAGGACATTGAGGGAAGTTAGTGTAGAAATAGCACGAGCTATGACAGAAATATTTCAAATGTCATTAGAAACGGGAATAGTGCCGGAGGATTGGCGTACTGCGCATGTTGTTCCATTGTTTAAAAAGGGTTCAAAGAATAAACCTAGCAATTACAGACCTATTAGTTTGATGTCAGTGGTGGGCAAATTAATGGAAAGGATACTTAGAGATAATATATATAAGCATCTGGATAAACAGGGTCTGATCAGGAACAGTCAACATGGATTTGTGCCTGGAAGGTCATGTTTGACAAACCTTCTTGAATTTTTTGAAGCGGTAACTAGGGAAATTGATGAGGGTAAAGCAGTGGATGTTGTCTATATGGATTTCAGTAAGGCCTTTGACAAGGTTCCCCATGGAAGGTTGGTTAAGAAGGTTCAATCTTTGGGTGTAAATGGCGGAGTAGCAAGATGGATTCAACAGTGGCTGAATGGGAGATGTCAGAGAGTAATGGTGGATGGCTGTTTGTCAGGTTGGAAGCCGGTGACCAGTGGGGTGCCTCGGGGATCTGTGTTGGGTCCACTGTTGTTTGTCATGTACATCAATGATCTGGATGATGGGGTGGAAAATTGGATAAGTAAGTATGCAGATGATACTAAGATAGGTGGTGTTGTGGATAATGAAGTAGATTTTCAAAGTCTACCGAGAGATTTGGGCCATTTGGAAAAGTGGGCTGAAAGATGGCAGATGGAGTTTAATGCTGATAAGTGTGAAGTGCTACATCTTGGCAGGACAAATCAAAATAGGACGTACATGGTAAATGGTAGGGAATTGAGGAATGCTGTGGAACAGAGGGATCTAGGAATAACTGTGCATAGTTCCCTGAAGGTGGAATCGAATGTAGATAGGGTGGTAAAGAAAGCCTTTGGTGTGCTGGCCTTTATAAACCAGAGCATTGAATATAGGAGTAGGGAAGTAATGTTAAAATTGTACAAGGCATTGGTAAGACCAATTCTGGAGTATGGTGTACAATTTTGGTCGCCGAGTTATAGGAAGGATGTCAACAAAATAGAGAGAGTACAGAGGAGATTTACTAGAATGTTGCCAGGGTTTCAGCAACTATGTTACAGAGAAAGGTTGAACAAGTTAGGTCTTTATTCTTTGGAGCGCAGAAGGTTAAGGGGGGACTTGATTGAGGTCTTTAAAATGATGAAAGGGATAGACAGAGTTGACGTGGATACGTTTTTCCCATTGAGGGTAGGGAAGATTCAAACGAGGGCATGAGAATTGGGTTCAGAGGCTTCTTTACTCAGAGGGTTGAAAGGATTTTAACGTGAAGGGAATAATTCTGAGTGCAGTGGGAATGGTGGAAACAGTGTTCTATCAGGTCTTTCATTTTGGTTTTAATCTGGTCCGTACAAATACCTGGGTTGCTATTTTCATTGCCCTTGATTCCTTCGTGACGAACACACTATATCTATCGATCTGAAAATGTCCGGTAATGAACGGTGTTTTTTTGCCCGGCTTGATACACCTTTAACACACACTCTCTGCCAAAAGAACATTTCCCGCTGCATGCCCTTTGGCCATCTCTCTGTCAGGGGAGGCAACGGTGAGGAGATCGCAACTGCCTTGGCTAATGATTTGGAGGGACCTGTCCGATGGGTATCCCGCATGTCCCCATTGTTTTCAACAGACTATTACTCCATATCCAAAATGCTTTAGAAATTTCCTTGCAACCTGAAAATTTGTTATGGCATGTTGAAAGCGAGAGTGTTTCTGTACCAATAGACCATGCTTAATGGAGTATCAGTACATGTCATTTGGTAATTTTTGGGATCCGATCATAAAACATTCTGCAGTTGCATCACTGATCATGTTCATCAGTGTGCATGGAACATTATGCATATATGTTACCATGGTATTGCAGGATTTAACCTTTTTTATGAAAAGAACACAGTATGTTTTCTGATCATGCCATGCTGAATAATTTTTGGTCCAAAAAACCACAATTGTTGTGTAAGCATATATGTTTCCATGAAGTGATATGAAAAGAAATAATAGAAATTGCATTCATTGCAACGTGTAAAAAGAGTTCAGATACTATATTATAATTTTGCTGCATGTCATTGTGATATATATCATGTCTTGATTGGTGAATATGTTTAGTTTATGACTTTGTGAATAATATGTGAATGCCTCATTGAGCATAATTCCGACTGGTAACTACGCACTTCGTCCGAGCATATTGTCGCACGCATCATGCAAGCCATCTTAAATGACCCCCTAAACTGTCATTTGGCAACCTAAAAAGCTGCCAAGGTTGCCCAGCTGGCAACAGAGAAAAAAAAATTAAGTGAGAGTCCTGTTATTGTTATCTTATCCTCTGCTCTAGGACTCTCCAGCCCAGGGCACCCTTCCTGTATCTAATCTCTTAAAGTTATTTGATAATTTTATGTTTCTGATATCCATAATCTTCTAAATTTTAGTGAATGTAAGCCTAACATCCAATATCTCATGTGTTAGTTCTCTGGTGACAGAGAGAGACCATACTTGGAGTATTGTGTGCAGTTCTGGTCAACAAGCTACAGGAATTATGTCGTTGAAGAAGGAACTGCAGATGCTGGAGAATCGAGGGTTACACAAAAAGCTGGAGAAACTCAGCGGGTGCAGCAGCATCTAAGGAGCGAAGGAGATAGGCGACGTTTCGGGTCGAGACCCTTCTTCAGACTGGTCAGGGATCAGGGAAACGAGAGATATAGACGGTGATGTGGAGAGATAAGGAACAATGAATGAAAGATATGCAAAAAAGTATCGATGATAAAGGAAACAAGCCATTGTAAGCTTCCCTTGTTCCCTTTATCATCGATATTTTTTGCATATCTTTCATTCATTGTTCCTTATCTCTCCACATCACCGTCTATATCGCTCGTTTCCCTGATCCCTGACCAGTCTGAAGAAGGGTCTCGACCCGAAACGTCGCCTATCTCCTTCGCTCCTTAGATGCTGCTGCACCCGCTGAGTTTCTCCAGCTTTTTGTGTAACACAGGAATTATGTCATTCAGTTGGAAAAGGTGCAGGAAAAACTCACAAGGATAGTGCTTGAGTTAAAAGGAGAGGCTGGATAGATTGGACATTTTTCCCATGAGTGTAAGTGGCTGAGGGGTGACATACTACTGAGGGGTGAGTAAAGGCATACTAAAAAAAGAGGGATATGGGATAAGGTGCAAGGTCATAATCTTTCCCAGGTAGTGAAGTTTACAATTAGAGGGCACAGATTTAAGGTGAAATGGGAAAGTTTTAAAAGAGACCAGAAGGGCAGCTTTATTTATGCAAATAGTGATTGGGTATATGGAACAAGTTGCCAGATGAAGCTGTAGAGGCATGGAACATTACAATGTTTAAAATACATTTCAACAGGTACATCGATGGGAAAGGTTGAGAAGGATATGGGCCAAATACAGGCAAATGGAACTTGCTCAGATAAACATTTTGGTCAGTGTGGACGAGTTTGGCCAACAACCTCACTCTTTATACCTGGCAGATCAGATTTCAACTGCACTATTGGGAGGGAGAAGGTGAGATTGCATTCCTTGGATTCAACAAAGTTGGGAGGTGATTTGATAAGTGTGTATACTTGGCTGGTTTAGAGAGGGTAAATAGAGCAAAGCTGTTCCTATTATATGAACCCGAAGCCACAGATTTAAAAACCTCAGGCAAAGGATATTCTGTACGGATAGTAGAAATTTAATCAGAGTCTTCAAGAAAGAATTAACTACTGCGCTGAGTGAATTATTGAAGCTGTGTTTAGGGTGGGGCAGATTGAAGGAATGAAGCGGATAAGATTCAGGGCTCTCTCACTTAACTTTTTTTCCCTGTTGCCAGCTGGGCAACCTACGCAACCCAGCTTTTTAAGTTGCCAAATGACTGTTTAGGTGGTCATTTAGGACTGCTCGCATGAAGCATGCAATAATGTGCTCGGACGACGTGCGTAGTTACCAGTCACACATTATATATGAATATGTTACCATTCACATATTATTTCTGCTTCAAATAAAGTCACAAACTAAACATATTCACCAATCAAGACATGATATATACCACAATGACATGCAGCAAAATAATAATACAAACTCTCAACTGTTTTTAAACTTTGCAATTAATGCAATTTCTATTAGTTCGAAGGACCGAAAATTATCATGACATGGCCATAGCATGGGACGTTATTGCTATTGGCACAGAAACACTCTCGCTTCTCACTTCATTTATCCATAACAAAATATACCAGTTGCAAGGAAATTTCTAAGGACATTTTATGATAATAGCTGTTAAAACTGGCTATACCCATCTGACAGGTTAAACATTACACTAACTGACTAGAGATGACTAAAGGACATAACTGCAGCAAATGTTCTTTTGGTAATATGTTTAAAAGTGTCAAAGCACCACATTACCGGACATTCAGATTAGATGTACGTGTTGTGAACAGCAATGAAGATACCCAGTTTATACACACCAGATTTTTAAAAAATGATTGATAAACGCTGTTACCATCATTCCCACTTCAGAATTAATGTTAAAATTTCAACTGAAATATCTCCTGACAAAATTTGTGATGTACATGATCGACTGTAGAAGTAAAACCTGGATAAATCCAACGTATAGTTGTGAATGTTGCTCATTAAATAACTAGAGTACAGATACTCCATATTAAGAGCATTAATTTGCAGTTAAAATGAATTCTGTAATAACGTGTCAACGGTAGCAGTAACAATCGAACACTGTGGGTTTTAATGTTCCACGTGTTCATATCCATCTTTTTGGACTAAAACAAATAAGAACATTGGGAATTAAAACACATTTGATTGCATTCCGTTATCAAACATAGTCAATGTTCGCTCTGAAGACATTTCCAGCACAATAGGGTCGGGTGGGGGGGGGGGGGGGGGGGGGTGGGTGAATCAGTGCGGGATAGATAGATGGCGGGGGGGGGGGGGGGGGGCAGGTGAATTAGTGCGTGGTTGGAGTATGTAAAATTGTGAGGGGAGAGCGCAGGGGATGTCAGTGGTGTTGAATCAGGGGGATCAGTCCGGGGTGGATGGGTGATCTGTGCAGAATTGATGGTGGGGGGCGTTCAGTACAGGATGAATGGGGGGGCTCAATACAGAATGAATGGGAGTAGACAAAGTTGTTGGAGAAATTCAGCGAGTGAGACAGCATTGCGTTGTGAGTGGAGCGAAGAAAATAAACGTTTTGGGTCGAGACCCTTCTTCAGACTGTCCCCCCCCCCCCCCCCTAATCTTCTTGAATGGGGGGGATCAGTACAGGATGGATGGGGCAGGGATCAGCGCAGGATGGATGGGGGGGGGGGGGGGGCGGGTCAATACAGTGTGGAGCGGAATGTCTGTGCAGGATGAATGGGAGATCGCTACAGGATGAATGAGGGGATCAGTACAGGATGGATGGGGGGAGGGGGGATCAGTACAGGATGGATGGGGGGGTGAGTAAAGGATGAATGGGGAGATCACTACAGGATGGATGGGGGGATCGGTGCAGAATGGATGGGAAGGGGGGTGAGTACAGGATGAATTGGGGTCAAGTATAGGATGGATGGGGGGTTGGCAGGAGAATCAATGCGAGGTGGATAGGGAGATCAGTGCAGGATGAATAGATGGGGGGGGTTGATGGGGAAGGGAGCACGGGGTGTCAGTGCGGACTGAATGGGGATCAGTGCGTGATGGAGAGGAGGGGTCTAAGGATAATGGGGGTGGAGGGGGACGTGAGAGAGAGAGAGTGAGGAGAGAGAGGTCAGCACTCATCGGACAGGGACGGCATCATCGCCCTGCTGCCAGCCGTCCCATTCCACCGCGAAGTGCCGCCGCCAAAGGGGGAGGCAGTTGGGATCTCCTTGCCACCACCTCCCTTCCTCCGCCAGCCAACAGGCAGGTGCGGGGCCGCGCGGTGCAGCTGCTTCAGACGGCGGAAGGAGGCCTCCCCCTCCCTCCCAGCTTCGGCGTGCGGGAGGGTTTGTTTTAAAAGCAGCGGCTGCTATCAGGGCGGGCGGGTGCCGCAGGAGGAGGAGTAGGTGGGGCCGTCAATCGCTCCGACCCTCCGTCACACCGCACCTAGTATCTTTGCCCCGCACTACAGTCGCCGCTGACACACAGCGTCACGTTCCTTCTCTCCAGAGATGCTGCCTGAGTTCTCCAGATGCTGAGTTCCTCCAGTTTTTTGTGCCTATTTTCGGTACAAACCAGTATCTGCAGTGCCAAGCCGGGCAAAATGACTCGGCATTTAGGTTGCCTGGCGGCACTTTGGGTGGTCAATGGCACCCGGGCAACCGCTAGTTTCGAGCCCTGAGATTGTTCTGAGCAGTTTGCAGAGACTCAGTGGATCAAATGGTGGCCTCCTGGGCTGTAACAATTGTATCACAAAGACCTGAAACGGAATGCTCAAAGTCTGGCAGTGTCTGGAGGGGGAAACAGATGTAGTATTTCATTGTTCCTCTGTTTCTCTCTCTGCAGATGCTGCTTGACCGGAACACTTTAACCATTTCTGCATTACTGTGATTTTCAACATCTGCAATGTTGTGCTTTTTGGAATTTTATTTTAGATTCCAAACATCACAAGAAAGAAAATGGCAAGCGTTCCAGGTCCCCCTTTGACCTGATTGTCAACCAGATCTGGAGCAACAAATCTTTTGCGGAGAGATGGCCTCAATCCTCAGTGTCTAGATTTTTCAAGCAGTCTGAGAATTCTCTTAAAAGTGGCAACTCGACAAGTAAGAATGAACTGGAAGGAATGTCGCCCGATTCTGAAACTGATAAGAATAAACAGACATTATCAGGTGAGCATCATTATTAACTCTGTTTATTTAGGCCCTGGGGGATTTCTGTTATCTGACCTGCTACATTAGTTTCCTCGATTCGGTCTTACAATCATTTTTGGCTTGAAGATTTTGGGGGTAAACATAAATTGTTAAGATGTGCAATCTAATGAGGCTGCAACAAAGTATATCCCGAGCTTTTTGTCAACACGAACACGGTTACGCGGATTAACCGATAATCAAGGTTGCTGAATTCCCATTGAGTACGTGGTCTGGATGATGATTAACAAAGTGACAGAGGTTGCAACTGTGAAATCTTCACCTCCATCTCTGTGTTTTTGCAATTATTTTTGTGTAAAAATGAATTCAATTATGCAGATGTTGAGGACACTGCAGGAAAGTGGGAGCAAGTCGCTGAATTCATGGACAAGTTGGGAAAGAAGCCAGACCACAAGTGCTTGAATCTCAATAACTGTCAGCTCACCACGAACGATGTTGTCCAGTTTGGTAAGTTTATCCAATTGCATTCATTCTTGCCCAGGATGCAAGTGTTTCTGGCACCTAGATGCCTTGATACATCAAATCAAAGAGCAGTATCAAATATATAGCTCGAGCTCCTGAGCAAGATCTCTGTCCTTTCCTTTCAAGTCCAGTCTGCTACAACAGTTGTGCCTGGAACTCTTGCTCCACATTGTGTAGCTGGCTTGTGTTAAAATGATTCTCAGTCACTACTGACATCCACGATGATTGTGAAAACTCCCCTATCCCTCCTGTTGATTCCAGTTGATAATAACATTATCCTCCAATCAACTTTTATGTTTCCAAATGGAAGGGACTGCAATCAGTTGTAGTTGGTGCATCACATGTAATATCTTCCCTTGAACAGTTTCTTGCAATGCTCCACAAACCCCCTCCCATTTTACATCTTTCTATTTCGTCAGAAACAATAGGAGCCATTTTCCTTAAGCATTGAGACAACGCACAAATCTACCTCCACAATTGGCACTGCAACGCGACTCTAGAAATGATCTGACACGGCAAATCTTATTCAATTCATTATCAGATATATCCAAGGACACTGTCGGAAACTTGAGAGGAAATTGCAGGCCTCACAGAGATTTATCAGTCGTTGTTAAACACAGGCAAGGTGACGGAAGACTGGAGCGGGGTAAATATTGTTCAAAAAGGTCTGCATCTTGAGTATTTGAGGATGTGACCAAAAATGTTGATGAAGGCAGACCTGAGGTAGATAAAGACAGAGCTGTTGTATACTCTGGAAGGTTAGATCCCATGTGATTCAAGGAGAGATAGCTGATGGATAGAAAATTGGCTCCATGGAAGGAAGCAGAGGGTGATGGTGGAAGGTTGCTTCTCGGACTGGAGGTTTTGGTGCTGGGCCATATTGCTGGTTGTCAGGTTGAACAGGTACTTTGGATCTGTCTTCACTATGGAGGACACAAACAATCTTCCTGATATACTAGTGGCCAGAGGATCTGGGGGGACGGAGGAATTGAAGGAAATCCACATTAGGCAGGAAATGGTGTTGGATAGACTGATGGGACTGAAGGCTGATAAATCCCCAGGGCCTGATGGTCTGCATCCTAGGGTACTTAATGAAGTGGCTCTATAAATCGTGGATGCATTGGTGATAATTTTGCAATGTTCTATATCATGTTCAAGATCAGTTACTGTGCATTGGAGGGTAGCTAATGTTATCCCACTTTTTAAGAAAGGCGTGAGAGAGAAAACAGGGAATTATGGACCAGTTAGCCTGACATCGGTGGTGGGGAAGATGCTGGAGTCAATTATAAAAGATGAGATAGCCGAACATTTGGATAGCAGTAACAGGATCGGTCGGAGTCAGCATGGATTTACGAAGGGGAAATCATGCTTGACTAATCTTCTGGAATTTATTGAAGATGTAACTTGGATAATGGACAAGGGAGAGCCAGTGGATGTAGTATATCTGGACTTTCAGAAAGCATTTGATAAGGTCCCACATAGGAGCCCAGTGGGCAAAATTAGGGCACATGGTATTGGGGGTAGAGTGCTGACATGGATAGAGAAGTGGTTGGCAGACAGGAAACAAAGTGTAGGGATTAACGGGTCCCTTTCAGAATGGCAGGCAGTGACTAGTGGGGTAGCGCAAGGCTCGGTGCTGGGACCGCAGCTATTTACAATATACATCAATGATTTAGATGAAGGGATTCAAAGTAACATTAGCAAATTTGCAGATGACACAAAGCTGGGTGGCAGTGTGAACTGTGAGGAGGATGCTATGAGGATGCAGGGTGACTTGGACAGGTTGGGGGAGTGGACAGATGCATGGCAGATGAAGTTTAATGCGGATAAATGTGAGGTTATCCACTTTGGTAGCGAAAACAGGAAGGCAGATTATTATCTAAATGGTGTCAAGTTGGAAAAGGAGAAGTACAGCGGGATCTGGGGGTCTTTGTGCATCAGTCTATGAACGTAAGCATGCAGCTACAGCAGGCAGTGAAGAAAGCGAATGGCATGTTGGCCTTTATAACAAGAGGAATCGAATATAGGAGCAAAGTGGTCCTTCTGCAGTTGTACAGAGCCCTAGTGTAACCACACCTGGAGTATTGTGTGCAGGTTTCGACCCCTAATTTGAGGAAGGACATTCTTGCTATTGAGAGTACAGCGGTTTACAAGGTTAATTCCCGGATAGCGAGACTATCATATGCTGAGAGAATGGAGCAGCTGGGCTTGTACACTCTGGAGTTTAGAAGGATGAGAGGGAATCCCATTGAAACATATAAGATTGTTAAGGGCTTGGACCCACTAGTAGCAGGAAACATGTTCCCGATGTTGGGGGAGTCCAGAACCAGGGGCCACAGTTTAAGAATAAGGAGTAAGCCATTTGGAACAGAGACGAGGAAACACTTTTTCTCACAGAGAGTGGTGAGTCTGTGGAATTCTGTGCCTCAGGCAGGTTCTCTGGATGGTTTCAAGAGAGCTAGATAGGGCTCTTAAAAATAGCGGAGTCAGGGGATATGGGGAGAAGGCGGGAATGATTGGGGATGATCAGCCATTATCACATTGAATGGTGGTGCTGGCTCGAAGGGCCGAATGGCCTACTCCTGCACCCAGTCAGTATCTTGGCTTTTCTACGTCGTGTCCGTTCGGTATCTTGGCTTCGGCTTCTCACCCTTTGACGTCCCGTCTGGGTACCGATTCATATACCTCCATACCCATGCATATCCATGTGCCTATCTTATACAGTAGCTTAAATGCCACTATTGTATCTGCTTCCACCGCTACCCCTGGCAGTGTGTCTCAGGCCCCTTTGTGGAGAAAATAAACTAGCCTGCACATCTCTTGTTTGTATTTAACTTCTCATTCTTCCTCTTTCTGATTAATTTCTCTCCTTCCTGAATAAGCGAGTTCGGTATTCCGAAAATCGCAAGGAATTATGGGATTTGTCAAAAGGATATTCGCGGAAAAAAACGAACGGGGGTGCCAGGTAGCGCAACAATGGGGTGTACCAGCAAGAGAGAGGGGACAGATATGAGTGGGAGACGGGGAGAGACTGGAGCGGCGGTGAGAGGTGGGGGAGAAAGAAGGGGGCAGTTGTTTTTTCTCACAGCGAAACAGCTAACTAGTTTAACATTCCACGGGGAGTGCCGGGGTTTGCACGTTGGTTGCAGAGGCGGGCAATGTCCACCGGTCCCTCCCTCCTGTCTAGGGTGGGGGGATGGGGGCGGTGGAGGGATTGTCCTAGCGCTGGGGAGTTCCTGCGGAGACGGGGTGTCTGGGACATGCAATGAAGCCACAATAGCGAGTTCCTCTCCGCATTCCTCTCCCCGCTGCCACTCG
This sequence comes from Okamejei kenojei, assembly GCA_035221665.1. Lineage (NCBI taxonomy): Eukaryota > Metazoa > Chordata > Chondrichthyes > Rajiformes > Rajidae > Okamejei > Okamejei kenojei. Next base: position 63,414,727 of record CM069144.1, on the reverse strand, counting down.
TTCTATCCCCAGTCCCTACCTCTCCCAGCCTCCTCCTCACCCTCAACCCCCCCTTCTCCTCCACTCTCCCTCCTCACCTCTCCAGGATCTCGATGTAAACCACTGCCGGCCCCGTTTTCTCCACCACGTCAGCGATGAAGTTGTACTTGTACTTGAGGCGGCGGCTGTCTGGTGGGGGAGGGGGCTGGGGAAGGAGAGGTCGAGGTGGCATCTTTGTCCTTGCCCTGGGTCCTGCTCCTCTCCCTCCCCGCAGGCCCGGAGCAGCAGCGCCACTGCCCCCAGAACCAACCCCTAGCCCCCCACCCACCAGCCCACAACTCCAGCCCCACCCGCACCCAGCCCCACACCCCCAACCTGCACCCAGCCCCACACCCACCCCCAACCCCAAGCCCCCACTCCCAGCCCCACCCCCGCAACCAGCCCCACCCCCGCAACCAGCCCCACCTTCGCAACCAGCCCCACCCCACCCCCACACCCAGCCCCGCACCCAGCCCCACTCCCCACCCCCCACGCCCCGCCCCGCACCCGCACCCAGCCCAACCCCCAGCGCCCCGCACCACACCCAGCCCCACACCCCAGCCCCACTCCTCACGCCCCAGCCCCACCCCCACACCCAGCCCCGCACCCAGCCCCACACCCACGCCCCACCCCCAGCCCCAGCCCCACGCCCAGCCCCACCCCCAGCCCCACGCCCAGCCCCACACCCCACACCCAGCCCCACCCCCAGCCCCAGCCCCACGCCCACCCCCAGCCCCAGCCCCACGCCCACCCCCAGCCCCAGCCCCACACCCACAACCAGCCCCGCACCCAGCCCCACCCCCAGCCCCAGCCCCACGCCCACCCCCAGCCCCACCCCCAGCCCCAGCCCACGCCCAGCCCCACACCCACAACCAGCCCCACACCCAGCCTTTACCCGCGGACAGGCGTCGTCGCTCTGTAGAAAGGAACTGCAGATGCTGATTTACACCAAAGGTAGATACAATGTGCAGGAGTAACTCAGTGGGACAGGCAGCATCTTTATATACTAACATTATTTGTTAGTGTGAATCATAGTGCAGCGGTACAGTTGCTGCCTTACAGTGCCGGAGACCCGAGTTAGATCATGACTACAGGTGCTGTCTGTACGGAGTTTGTATGTCCCCCCATGACCTGCGTAGGTTTTCTCTGGGTGCTCAGTTTCCTCCCACACTCCAAAGACGAACAGGTTAATTGGCACTCTGTAAATTGTCCCTAGTGTGTAGGATAATTCTACTGTACCATTGATCGCTGGTCAGTGTGGACTTGGTGGGCCGAAAGGCCTGTTTCCATGCTGTATCTCTGCAGTAAAATAACTAAAGAAGCCTCGTGTACTTTCAGCCTGCTCCTAGATGCGACTGATATGGTTCTAGTTGTATTGCTAAGACTACATCTTTGCGCTTCCATGCAGTAACCGGCTATCAATGATTCCTCTCTACAGCTGCCTTGCTGCCAAATGTGCCATCTCTGGAGGAGCTGGACCTGTCCTGGAACGAGTTACCAGGTGGAGCTCTGAAATTGCTGTGCAGTCACCTGCAACATACACCCCAGCTGAGAGTGCTTGAGCTGGCCAGTTGCCAACTCTCCCGGCTCGACATTCCCACACTAGGTAGGTGCACTGCATTGGCAGTTTCTTCCTAAATTTAGATTATGTTCTTTTTGAAAAAGCCTGAAAATGCAGCTTCCTCTCCAATTTCTCCTTGCGTGAGAATACTGACTCTCCATGGAGATTTAGTATCTGAACCCTGATCTGATTTGTGACAAAAAGGTAGAAAACACTAATTCTGAAGCAAATGTTTACAGGGAATAAAGTGAAGGCTAATTGTGGCATTCCATTGCAGGTGACTCTGTCCAGCTTTTGGTCAACATTGAAAAGCTCGATTTATCCTGGAACAGTGAGCTGGGAGGGAACCTCTCTCTCTTTGCTCAGAAGCTTGAGATGCACTCTACACTGAAGATTCTAAAGCTGGTTGGTTGTAATCTGACGGCAGAAGATGGCGTGGCCTTGGGTAATTGATCCTATCCACTCAAGCATTCTAAACAATATTTGTCTTGCAGTTCTGGTTGCCCACTGTACAACGATGTGCAGCATTTGGTGAGGATGTAGCAGTGGTTTGCCAGAATGTTGCTTGGATTAGGTGGAATTAGCTATTAGGAGATGGTGGATAAATGGATTGTTTTCTCTGGATCATTGAAGACTGAGGGAGAGACCTGACAGAAGCATATAAAATGTATTAAAACTAACTTGGCTGACATTTCATTCTGAGACTCTGATCTCTAGTTCCAGACAGGGAAAGATCTTGTATTTCAAGTGACGTCCACTACTGTTTAAAATTGGGAAAATATGAACTATGGAACTGTGCATTCATTACATCCTGAGCACTGTTTTATTTTTATTTTCTATTCTATAGGGAAGGCTCTATCTGTAACCACAAATTTGGAGGTTCTGGACCTGTCCATGAACGGAAGCATTGGATGCGGTTTAGCAATTTTATTTCAGGAACTAAGACATGTTCCACATCTGCAAGTTTTAAAATTGCGCAACTGTGGCCTAACACAAGATAGCGTTCAGATGTTGGGTAAGTTCTAACATAGTCTGAGGTCACATCAACTCTTCTTTGTCCTTTGTTCTTTCTCCTGAAAAGCTGCACCCAGCCTGCATGGCTGATGGGAAAACGTTCCACCACAATGAATGCCCACACCTGCACGTTGCCCTTCATGTCACCAGTTAGTGCCTGCTGTCTTGGTCCTTTGTCTATAGCGTGTGGTGTCAGGGAGTGACACTGGTTCGATAGTGACCACACCGAGAGTCGCACTAGGGTTAACCCACATGGTTTATTCTATATTACGGAGGTAAGAAAGTCCAAGACCACATGGGGGCACTGTCCTTCACCGTCAGAATGCATGCAAAATAACGCTGGTGATTTTGGGCTTATCCCAACAGTCCGGTCTTTGAAGGAGGAGGCAAGGTGATCTCAAGCTTCTTCCTGTGGTTCACCCTTGCTCAAGAGGAGTGGCTGATGGTACAGGTATCTTCCTGGCGGCTCAGCTCTGGGCTGGAAGAGGCCACGCTGGCTGCCCCTCGACTGTGGGCTGGAAGAGGTTCTGATATCTCGGGCTTTCCCCGGCCACTCGGACTTGGCCTCGGGTAGAGGCGCTGGCTGTCTAGGGCTTCTTTTCGCAGCAGTCCAGTTTTGACCACAGGATTTCACTGGTGGTCACAGGTCTGTCCCAGTGGCCTGGTCTTTCTCGTACTTGTGCCAAGGGTACACAACTATGAGCCATCTTCCTTGCTCCATTCTTCCTCCTAATTTCTCTTCCCCCTCTCATCTCTACTCTCCCTCTCTGGCTCAAAAGCCTGGGTTTTATAGACAGTAGGCTGACATGGTTCAAGTGGCCAACCAATAGTAGCTAATTGGACTTGGACAACAATGATGCTGGGGATTGGCCGCTCCAGGCCTGTCGGTCAGTTAAAGGGATCAGAGCAACCTCCAAGGGGGAGGGCGCTGTGACAACAGTAAACGTCTCTGGTCTAGATGAGGGAGTGGGGCTGTGACTGATCGTAAACCTCCATTCCTCCAATGTAGACACACCCATCAATGCTGGAGAGTGAATGTTCCAGATGATGGACAATTGAAGTGAGCAGGTGACAAAGGTGATTCATGAGGTTCAGACAGTAGAAGTTATCTGTAAGGCATTTGATCAAATCCCATGTGGTAGGCTGCTCCAAAAGGCGAGGATGCTCATCATAATTGTCATTCATTAGCCAAGTATGTTTTGCAACATACGAAGAATTTGGTTTGCCATGAAGTCATAACAAAAAAGCTACAAGACACACAACTATTTAAAAATGGACATAAACATCCACCACAGCGGCTCCTCCCCATTCCCCACTGTGGTGGAAGGCAATAAAGTCTTATATTTGTTAATATAAGATGTTAATGGCCGCAGCTCCCACAGGTTGAAGTACCAAAAGGCCGACCCCTGGCAAATGGATCGCCCGCTCCAAGATGTTAAAGTCCACAGGCTCCACGGTTTTGGAGCTCTCTAGAAGTCCCAAACAAGAGGCCGCCAACTCCACAATGTTAGGCCACAGCGCGGACAGAGATACGAAGGAAAATGTCGCAGATAAAAGATGTTTCCCACAACCCCCCCCACATAATACAAAACTAAAGATAAACTAAAACATACATTTTAGACTAAAAACACAAAGAAGGAAAAGATGAGGCAGACATTGTGCGGCATCGGCTAGTGGCATTGAGACAGATTAGTGGTGGAATGGAATTATTTTGGCTGGAGGTTTGTGATCAGTAGTGTTCATTATAGAGCCATCCAGCACGGAAACTGGCTCTTCAGTCCATGCCGACCAAGATGCCCCATCTAAACTAGTCCCATTTACAATGATTTGTGCTGAGATCTATGGGTTGGTTTGTAACTTTACAATAGTACAAAAATTGGTGAAGCTGTGGACAGTGGGGAAAAAACCTATAGAAGGAAACAGCGGGATATAGATCAATTATAGGTATGAGCAGAGAAATGGCCAATGGAGTTTAAGCTGAGCAAGTGTGAGTTGCTGCATTTTGAGAGATTGAATGTAAGGGAAAAGTTTACTGTTGATGGAAAGACCTTTGATACACAGAAGGATCTTGGGTTCCAAGTTCATAACTCCCTGAATGTTGCATAATTGGTAGAAAGCATATGGTATTGCTTGCTTTCAATGCTCTGGGCATTGAGTAGAAGAGTCAGGAAGTCATGGTGCTGTTTTATAGAACTCTTGGAGTATAGGTGCAGTTCCGGTCACCCCATTACTGGAAGAGTGTGGAGGCATTGGGGAGGATACAGAAGAGGTTTACCAGAAGGATGCCTGGATTGGAACTATTGTTATGAGGATTGTTTTCTCTGGCACATCAGAGGCTGTGGAAAATGGAAGAGTTGATTGAAGTGTATTAAACTGAGAAGCATAGAATGTGTAGACAGAATCTTTTTACTCTGGTGGAAATGTGGAAAAACTCGAGGTTGTAGCTTTAAAGTAAGAGAGGAAATGTTTAAAGGAGATGTGCAGGACGATTTTTTTAAAGGGTTGTGGTTTCCTGCAACGTGCTGCCAGGGGTGGTGTTGCCAGTGGATACTATTGGGGTATTTAAGTGACTTTTAGAGAGGGACATGGATGTGCAGTGAATAGAAGGATGTGGATCACAGGCACAGGAAGTTTGTTTAACTTGGCTTCATGTTCAGTACAGACATAGTGGGCATTCGGGCCTCTTCCTGTGTTCCATTTCATCAAAACATCTATCAGCCTACAACCTAAGAAGATACTCCACAATCCCAACATTCTGAATCCCCAGACGTCTACTTTGACTTGCTCAGTTCTAATATGTCTTGACAAACGTATCCAATTGTTTATTCAGTAAGCTTCTGGCAGATTTCACCTTCAACATTCGAACAAAGTATGCAACCATTTTAAGGATAATTGTCTCTTCTGATCTGAATTCCAAAACTGTTGTTAAAAACAGTATTGGTGGTTCAGTATTGATGTGGATAGAGAACTGGCTGGCAGACAGGAAGCAAAGAGTAGGAGTGAACGGGTCCTTTTCAGGATGGCAGACAGTGACTAGTGGGGTGCCGCAAGGCTCAGTGCTGGGACCCCAGCTATTTACAATATACATTAATGATTTGGACGAGGGAATTAAATGCAACATCTCGAAGTTTGCGGATGACACGAAGCTGGGGGGCAGTGTTAGCTGTGAGGAGGATGCTAGGAGGCTGCAGGATGACTTGGATAGACTGGGTGAGTGGGCAAATGCATGGCAGATGCAGTATAATGTGGATAAATGTAAGGTTATCCACTTTGGTGGCAAAAACAGGAAGGTAGACTATTATTTGAATGGTGACCGATTAGGAAAAGGGGAGATGCAGCGAGACCTGTGTGTCATGGTACACCAGTCATTGAAAGTAGGCATGCAGGTGCAGCAGGCTATGAAGAAAGCGAATGGTATGTTGGCATTCATAGCAAAAGGATTTGAGTACAAGAGCAGGGAGGTTCTACTGCAGTTGTACAGGGTCTTGGTGAGGCCACACCTGGAGTATTGCGTGCAGTTTTGGTCTCCTAATCTGAGGAAAGACATTCTTGCCATAGAGGGAGTACAGAGAAGGTTCACCAGACTGATTCCTGGGATGGCACGACTTCCATATGAAGAAAGACTGGATAGACTCGGCTTGTACTCGCTGGAATTTAGAAGATTGAGGGGTGATCTCATAGAGACTTACAAAATTCGTAAGGGGTTGGACAGGCTAGATGCAGGAAGATTGTTCCTGATGTTGGGGAAGTCCAGGACAAGGGGTCACAGTTTAAGAATAAGGGGGAAGTCTTTTAGGACCGAGATGAGAAAATCGTTTTTCACACAGAGAGTGGTGAATCTGTGGAATTCTCTGCCACAGAAGGTAGTTGAGGCCAGTTCGTTGGCCATATTTAAGAGGGAGTTGGATGTGGCCCTTGTGGCTGAAGGGATCAGGGGGTATGGAGAGAAGGCAGGTACAGGATACTGAGTTGGATGATCAGCCCTGATCATATTGAATGGCGGTGCAGGCTCGAAGGGCCGAATGGCCTGCTCCTGCACCTAATTTCTATGTTTCTATGTTTCTAAAACATGGATTGTTTTGATTTCTGCAGGTATTGCACTGAATTATGTACCCGAAATGAAGAAAATGGTTTTATCTTGTAATGGTATTGGTGGTGGCTTCAAGGAGACAGCAACACATTTACTGAATGTCACTCAACTCCAAGTGTTTGAGATCCATGAGTGTACGTTGACTGAAGATGATGTTTCTGCTCTGAGTGAGTAAGCATCCAATTAACTGTGGGAACGTAGTTCTTGAGGAACAATATGTCCAAGACCAAGGTCCTCAGATTGACTGGGCTAATTGTGAGACTCGGTTTGGTAAGAAAATCAGTGAAAGGAGTGTTAAGGATTTTGAACAAATTAATGTGTGCTTTCTGTTGTGGATTTATAAGTGAAATGCACAATGTCATCTATACATTTATCTTCCAAACACTTAAATGAAACTTGAATCTCCCACCAACAATGCATGATTGGTCCCTGCCTTTCTAAGTGCTGATGAATTCTGCCCCTCAGAATTTTTTTTGAATGAATTCCCAGTCTCTGACAAATACACACACTTGTAATTAGCTAACCTGTCACAACTATCCTCATTAGAAAAAATAATCACATTTGCTGTGATCCAGTTTTCTGGCACAATAGACAATAGGTGCAGGAGTAGGCCATTCGGCCCTTCGAGCCAGCACCACCATTCAATGTGATCATGACTGATCATCCCCAATCAGTACCCCGTTCCTGCCTTCTCCCCATATCCCCAGACTCCGCTATTTTTAAGAGCCCTATCTAACTCTCTCTTGAAAGTATCCAGAGGACCGGCCTCCACCGCCCTCTGAGGCAGAGAATTCCAGACTCACAACTGTCTGTGAGAAAAAGTGTTTCCTCATCTCCATTCTAAATGGCTTACTCCTTATTCTTAAACTGTGACCCCTGGTTCTGGACTCCCCCCAACATCAGGAACATATTTCCTGCCTCTAGCGTGTCCAAACCCTTAAACCCCTGTCTCACGGTGCGAGTTGACCTACGAGTGACCCAGAGTTGTCACTCGCAGTAATCACGTACACTAAACGTAGCGGGAACGTCGGAACTCTTGCGAGCAACTTAGCGACTCGTGGTGCTAACGGCAGGTACCTGTGAAACTTGGTAACTCGTGAAAAAAATCAAACATGTTTGATTTTTTTTCCATGAGTCAAATTTACAGTTCAAGTTAAAAATTGAAACATTTTAAACTCGTTTATAACGTGGTGGCCCGTGCGTTTACCTTAGTGATTCGTGAGTCTACCGTGGGAACTCTTTTAACTCAGCGGGCAGGCAGCATCTCTGGAGAGAAGGAATGGGTGACGGGATAACATTTCCAAATTTCTCCAGCCCCATGTGTTCACTTTTTTCAACTAGCATCTGCCCTTTCTTGTGTATGGCATTATTTGTATTTACAGTGCCTTGTGTCTTGGCAATTCATGATTTTCACACACACACACACAATGCTGGGGTAACTCACACACACACACACACACACACACACACACACACACACACACACACACACACACACACACACACACACACACACACACACACACACACACACACACACACACACACACACACATATACATATATATAATATTATATATATGTATACTTTGCGTGGTTCCTGGGTTGCCTACTGCTGGGTAACTCCGCAAAATATCATCCCCCTGCATTTCAAATCTAAATCTCTCGCATATATATATATATTCACTAAGGAAGACATAAATAATCTGCCTGAAATAGCAGGGGACTGTGGGTCAAAGGAGGAATTGAGTGAAATCCAGGTCAGTCGGGAAGTGGTGTTGGGTAAATTGAATAGATTAAAGGCCGATAAATCCCCAGGGCCAGATAGGCTGCATCCCAGAGTACTTAAGGAAGTAGCTCAGGAAATAGTGGATGCATTAGTGATAATCTTTCAAAACTCTTTAGATTCTGGAGTAGTTCCTGAGGATTGGCGGGTAGCAAATGTAACCCCTCTTTTTAAGAAGGGAGGGAGAGAGAAAACGGGGAATTACAGACCAGTTAGTCTAACATCGGTAGTGGGGAAACTGCTAGAGTCAGTTATTAAAGATGGGATAGCAGCACATTTGGAAAGTGGTGAAATCATTGGACAAAGTCAGCATGGATTTACAAAAGGTAAATCATGTCTGACGAATCTTGTGGAATTTTTCGAGGATGTAACTAGTAGCGTGGATTAAGGGAGAACCAGTGGATGTGGTATATCTGGACTTCCAGAAGGCTTTCGACAAGGTCCCACATAAGAGATTAGTATACAAACTTAAAGCATACGGTATTAGGGGTTCAGTATTGATGTGGATAGAGAACTGGCTGGCAAACAGGAAGCAAAGAGTAGGAGTAAACGGGTCCTTTTCACAATGGCAGGCAGTAACTAGTGGGGTACCGCAGGGCTCAGTGCTGGGACCCCAGCTATTTACAATATATATTAATGATCTGGATGAGGGAATTGAAGGCAATATCTCCAAGTTTGCGGATGACACTAAGCTGGGGGGCAGTGTTCGCTGTGAGGAGGATGCTAGGAGACTGCAAGGTGACTTGGATAGGCTGGGTGAGTGGGCAAATGTTTGGCAGATGCAGTATAATGTGGATAAATGTGAGGTTATCCACTTTGGTGGCAAAAACAGGAAAGCAGACTATGATTTAAATGGTGGCCGATTAGGAAAAGGGGAGATGCAGCGAGACCTGGGTGTCATGGTACACCAGTCATTGAAAGTAGGCATGCAGGTGCAGCAGGCAGTGAAAAAAGCGAATGGTATGTTAGCTTTCATAGCAAAAGGATTTGAGTACAGGAGCAGGGAGGTTCTACTTCAGTTGTACAGGGTCTTGGTGAGACCACACCTGGAGTATTGCGTGCAGTTTTGGTCTCCAAATCTGAGGAAGGACATTATTGCCATAGAGGGAGTGCAGAGAAGGTTCACCAGACTGATTCCTGGGATGTCAGGACTGTCTTATGAAGAAAGACTGGATAGACTCGGTTTATACTCTCTGGAATTTAGGAGATTAAGAGGGGATCTTATAGAAACTTACAAAATTCTTAAGGGGTTGGACAGGCTAGATGCAGGAAGATTGTTCCCGATGTTGGGGAAGTCCAGGACAAGGGGTCACAGCTTAAGGATAAGGGGGAAATCCTTTAAGACCGAGATGAGAAAGACTTTCTTCACACAGAGAGTGGTGAGTCTCTGGAACTCTCTGCCACAGAGGGTAGTTGAGGCCAGTTCATTGGCTATATTTAAGAGTGAGTTGGATGTGGCCCTTGTGGCTAAGGGGATCAGAGGGTATGGAGAGAAGGCAGGTACGGGATACTGAGTTGGATGATCAGCCATGATCATATTGAATGGCGGTGCAGGCTCGAAGGGCTGAATGGCCTACTCCTGCACCTAATTTCTATGTTTCTATGTTTCTATAAAACACCAAGAAATGCACTTACCACGTTATTGGTTGCTGGAGGGTGCGCATTTTCCCTTTGTAGGTCGTATCAATAGATGTGGCCGCACTGAAATAACTCAAAGCCACAGGATGGAGATGTATTTTAACATTGTTGCTTTATTAAAACATACCTTAATTCACGGTTGGCTCAAGAGTAATGGGAGAGGAACTTGGTAACTCGGAGGAGGAACTTGGAACATCGCTGAAATGACATACCTGTGGGAACTCGGTTAAACACTTGAACATAAACTTGAAGTCTCGTACACAACCACGAGTCTTTCACTCGGGGTACCTCGTGGGTCAACTCGCACTGTGAGACAGGGCCATTAATAATCTTATATGTTTCAATAAGATCCCCTCTCATCCTTCTAAATTCCAGAGTATACAAGCCCAACAGCTCCATTCACTCAGCATATGACAGTTCCTCCATCATATGACATATGACGCTCACCAATGGCCAATCAAGATTTAAGTCTGTCAGAGGCCAAGCAATCTGCACCCTTGCATCCAGTAGCTGCCTGAGATGCATCACATTCCAGCAATCTGCACCCTTGCTGTGACTTGGGATCTCTGCTTTGACTCTCATCTGCTCATTGTGGAACAAAATGTTAAACTTACAAATTTGTTTCTGAAGTTAGACTCTGTGAGATTGTGAGAAAGGAGGAGGAAGCAAAGTACCTTTAAGCGGATATAGACAAGTGGCCAAGAACCTGGTGGCCTTTGCTTTGTTTTGCACTCATTTTTAAAAATTGTACTTTGTTTATTATGTTATCTAATGAATACTGGGTTTACAAAGCTGTTGTGCTGCTGCAAGTATTTCATTGTTCTTTGTTCGGAAATATGACCAAGAAACACTTGAATCTTGCATTACAGATTCCAATCAGTGTGGAAAATAATTTCCCCTCTGTGAACCTCTGACCTCTCACCTTTATACCTATATCCTTGGTTTAGATACCATCATCATGGAAAATAAACTGTTTTTAACTGTCTACCCAATTATTCTTCCTGGGATATATAGTGTTATAGACCTCAATCAGGGCAGCACTCTAGGGAAAAGAAACCCACCCTCTCCTTAACTGGAATGCTCCAATCTTGGCAACAATCTGACAAATCTCCTCTCTCCAATGCGGTCATATACTTCCAACAGTGTGGTGACTAGAGTTGCACAATTACTGTAGATATGGCCAAGCCAATGTTTCAGAACCTTTAGCTAGACTTGGTCTTGGGATGATGGGTTTGCTGTACATGGCAAAATTAATTAGATCAGTATTTTGAATAGACAAGGTGACTGAATCTCCACAAGTCAAAACACGAATTGATAGATTTACAGGTATTAAGGGAATAGAGTCATGGAGTGACAGTGTGGAAACAGACCCTTAGGCCCAACTTGCCCACACTGGCTAACATATCCCAGCTACACTGGTCCCTCCTGCCTGTGTTTGATCCATATCCCTCCAAACCTATCCTATCCATGTACCTGTCTACCTGTTTCTTAAAAATTGTGATAGTCCCAGCCTCGACTACCTCCTCTGGCAACTTGTTCCATACATCCACCACCATTTGTGTGAAAAAGGTACCCCTTAGAATCCTAATAAATCTTTTCCCCTTCACCTTAATTAAACCTTTGTCCTCTGGTTCTCAATTCACCTTCTCTGTGCAAGAGACTCAGTGCATCTACGCGATCTATTGATGTGGGCCAAATGGCTTTATTCCATATCTTCCATTTAATTTCCAGATAAGACTGTCTGTTTTCTCAAGGATAGACACAAAATGCTGGAGTAACTCAGCGGGACAGACAGCATCTCTGGAGAGAAGGAATCGGTGACATTTCAGATTGACCCGAAACATCACCCGTTCCTTATTTCCAAAGATGCAGCCTATCCCGCTGATTTACTCCAGCATTTTGTGTCTATCTCCGGTTTAAACCAGCACCTGCAGTTCCTTCCTACACATGTTTACTCAAGGTACAGGATTGAGATGATATTGCTCTTGGCAGGAAAGGCTTTGCAATGATCTCTAGTGGTCTAGTGTCTGGCTTTTGCATAAAATAAGCAGATGTTTAGTCTGGAGGCTTAACTGTTTGTCTTCCTATATGATCGGTTGGAATTGTTAAATTAATCTCCCGTCTAGAACAGCAAGTTGTGAGAGGAAGTCAAGTATTAGGACATAACTCAGCTAAACGAGGCTGTTATTTGATGTTGATCCTCCATCCAGCGTGTTTCCTGCAATTATGCTGCCTATAGGATTTGTTTTGGATTGTCCTGACAAAGCATAAGGTATTAATTAAATATAACTATTGTTGTCTATTCTTGCAGCACAAATAATTCCCTTACTGAAGAATCTGCAAGTGCTGAATTTGGCACTGAATAAGAACATCGGACACACTGTGAAGCATTTGATTGCACGGATTCGTTTTTTACCGAAATTCAAAAATCTTAATGTCAGCAGTTGTAATCTAACCAAAGAATCCATTGTGGAATTAGGTGAGAATTGTGCTGTTTTTGATTTGGTCAGCAGCTGCTTTTTCCAAATGTGAATATAAATATTTATGTTACAAGTGCAATGTTGTATATTGTAATCTTGCTATGTTTGTGAATGGCTCCGTTACTTTAGGATGTGCATGTCCTCAAAGGCCAACATTTCTTGTCGCCAAACTGACTGCGCAGTCCTTCTGGCGAAAGAACTCCAGTGATCGCTGGGAGTTCCCGGGATTTCCATCTGAATTATTTTCGAATTTGCAGCAAGTTTCATAAAGGACTTGCAGACAGCTTCGATCAACCCCAGCCCTACCAGCGTGACTGGCTGTCATGGGTGGCTACCCTGTTCAATGCTGAGCTTTGCCCTCAAGCTTTATTTTGTATTAGTATTTTGATATGTTTGAAACTTTTTAATATTTGAATAATTTTTTAATGTCTCTGATGTTTCAACAGCTTAATTGGATTTCAAACCATCAAACTGTTAGATTCTGCAACAAGATGTAGTTCAATTGATTGGATTGGAAGTATAGAAACATAGAAAATAGGTGCAGGAGGAGGCCATTCGGCCCTTCGAGCCAGCACCGCCATTCATTGTGATCATGGCTGATCGTCCGCTATCAATAACCCGTGCCTGCCTTCTCGCCATATCCCTTGACTCCAGTAGCTCCTAGAGCTCTATCCAACTCTCTCTTAAATCCATCCAGTGATTTGGCCTCCATTGCCCTCTGTGGAAGGGAATTTCATAAATTCACAACTCTGGGTAAAAACGTTTTTTCTCAGCTCGGTCTTAAATTCTAAGACTGTGGCCCCTGGTTCTGGAATGGTATGAGGTCTAGCAATGCATAAGAGGAACCAAAAGACAAATCATTTAGTCAATGGAGAGAGACCACAAATAGTTCAGGGGGATCAATGTGTTTGAGTGCCTATATCACAACGTTAGTAAGCAGGTTCAGCAAGCACTTGAGAAGGCAAATAGCATGTTTTTGGTTCCTTTACCTAAAGTAGGATATATGTGATATGGTTTAACGAGTGGGAGAGTCACAAACACGAGAATAGACCACAAAATAAGGGGCCAGTCATTTAATGCTGAGATACATAGAAAGTTCTTCCCTGGGGATGGTGAATCTCTGGAACTCTCTCATCCCAACAGTGGTGGAGGACTGATCATTACCAATGTTTGAAGTGGAGATTGATATTTGAAAGATCAAGGAAATGAAGGTTATGGGGAAATGGCAGAGGAGTTGAGGCTAGCATAGATCAGCATGGTTGTATTGTATGGTGGGGCGGTTCATTGTGTCCCTGTGTGTGGAGTCAGCCACATCCGCTGCAAAGCTGCTTGAAATCCAGCTTTAGGTTCATTATTGTCATGTGTACCAAGGTACAGTGGAAATTTGTTTTGCTTGCTATTCAATCAGATTCATAAATACAATCAGGTCAAACTCAAGTAAAAGGAACAAAGGGGAAGATACAGTGCAGAATATAGTTCTCAATGTCGTAGTGTTCCAGAGACAAAGTCCAATGTCTGCAGTAGGGTAGAGGTGAATCAGACAGATCTCTAGCTTATAGAGTGACCACTCAAAGGCCTGAGAGAGCAAGAAGCTGTCCCTGAGTCTGGTGTGCAGTTTTAAGCTTCTGTACTTTCAGCTGGACAGAAGAGGGGATGAAGGAGTGGGACAGGTCTTTGATCACGTTGGTTGATTTTTGAGGCATCATAAAGTGTTGATGGAGTGAATGATGGGGAGTCTGGTCTGTGTGATGGATTGGGTTACATCTGCAACTCTGCAATTGTTTGTGGTCTTAGGCAGAGCTGTTCCCTGCTGTGTGGACCTGGACCACTTTCTGCTGTAACGTTGCAAAGTGTTGGCCTCTGGGATGAGTCCAGGCCTCGGGTATGGTCCAATGTGACCTGACATTGTTCAACTGGTAGACAAAATGCTGGAGAAACTCAGCGGGTGAGGCAGCATCTATGGAGCGAAGGAAATGGGTGACGTTTCGGGTCGAGACCCATCTGAAGAAGGGTTTGGAGCTAAAATGTTGCCTATTTCCTTCGGTCCGTAGATGCTGCCTCACCCGCTGAGTTTTTCCAGCATTTTTGTCTACCTTCAATTTTCCAGCATCTGCAGTTCCTTCTTAAACATTGTTCAACTGATTTCGGCACGCTCAGTTCCACCTGACTTTAGATTAACGGGATCAAATTTTATAATCTTACAGCTGACACCCTCCCACACTTGACAGAGCTGGAGACCTTGGACTTGTCTTGGAATAAAAGCCTCGGTGGAAATCTGGGAGAACTTCTCAAGATGTTGCAAAATGAGACTCGCCTCCGCGTGCTGAAACTCTGCAGCTGCAACCTGACCGGCCACGACATGGCAGCTCTCGGTAATCCCACAATTAGTTCACCTGAGTAAATTAAAATAAATCAAAGTGCAGGCATAATGGACCCCATTATATTGTGATTTCAAATATACTAACTCTTCGCATGGTATATATTTTTATTTCAGGGTCATAGGGAACTAGGAATATTCCCAACATAATATAATAGATAAGTAATAGAATCATATGGCACAGAAAAAGGCCCCTCAGCCCAACTCTTCCCTGCCAAACAAGATGCCGACCAATATTAATCTCATTTGTCTGTAACGTTTTCCTATCCACGTACCTATCTAAATGTCTTTTAAACCTTGATAAGCTATTTGCCTCTACAGCCTCTTCTGGCTGCTCGTTCCATACATGCACCAGCCTCTGCATGAAGAAATTGCCCCTTGGGTCTCTTAACCTTTCCCCTCACCTTAAACCTGTGTCCACCCAGTTCTGGTCCCCTCTATCCTGGGAAAAGTATTCTTGTCTATGCCTCTCATGATTTTATATACCTCTACGAGGTCATCCCTCATCTTCCTACGCTCCAGGCAAGAAGTCCCAGCTTATCCAGTCTCTCCTCGTAACTCAAGCCCTCAGATCCTAGTAACAAACTGGTGAATCTTTTCTGCACCCTTTCCACCTTAATGAGATACCTTCCTAGAGTAAGACAACCAGAATAGTTCAGTTTAGTTTAAAGATACAGCTTGGAAACAGGCCCTTCAGCCCACTGAGTCCACACTGACAACATTGGTTCAAATTAGTTCAATGTTATCCCCACTTTTTCATCCACTCCTGACATACAAGGGTCAATTAGGCTACAAACCCATCTTTGGGATGTAGGAGGAAACGGGAGTTACCCAGCGTCACAGGGAGAACATGCAAACTCTACGTGGACAACACTCCAGGTCAGGATCAAACCCGGCTCTCTTGTGCTGCAAGGCAGTGGCCCTAACTGCTGTGCCACCCCTGCGATCTGCAGACTGTACACCAAATGTGGTCTCACCAAATCTTGTAACCTGTAAGATGATATCCCAACTCCTGTACCCAATACCACGACAATCAAGGAAAGTGCGCTAAATGTCATCTTCGGTATCCTGTCTATTTGTGTTGCTATTTTCAAGGAACGATGCACCTTTACCCTAGGGTTTTCTGTTCCACAGCATTCCCCAGGGCCTTGCCATCACTGTGTATGTTCTGCCATGGTTTAACTTCCCAAACTCCATCATTTTCCACTTGTCCATGTTGCATTTGGTCTGTCACTTGGCCTACTTTCCCAGTTGATCTAGATCTCTGGGGCAAAATCCCTCAGGGAACATCTGTACCAAGGCGAGAATCAGTCGATTTTGGGAAAGGATTGGCAATCTGTTTAAACTGCTTGCATATGTGTTGGGTACTTATGACATACTTGTTGATGTACTTGCTCAATGCCTATATTGAGGTTGCAGTATTATTTAACCTTGTGTGGAGAGAAACAGAGTTGGCATTTCTGTGTACAGTATTTAATTGAAACTGGGAAAAGTTGGAAAGAAAGCATCAGTCTGAAGAAGGGTCTTGACCTAAAACAATGTCTACTCATAGTTGGGTAAGCTTCAAGGTAGTAATTGAAAAAATATAAAGCTAGTCCTCGAGTTGGGGTCCAAAACTGGGACAAGGTGGATTCTTCCCTTCCCTCCCGCTCTACCCCTTCCCCGGGCACTTTCCCTTGCAACCACAAGAAATGCAACACTTGTCCCTTCACCTCCCCCCTCCACTCCTTTCAGGGACCCAAGCAGTCCTTCCAAGTCCGACAAAGGTTCACCTGCACCTCCTCCAACCTCATCTACTGCATCCACTGCTCCAGATGCCAGATGATCTATATCGGTGAGACCAAGCGGAGGCTAGGCGATCGTTTCGCCGAACACCTCCGCTCGGTCCGCAATAACCAACCCGACCTCCCAGTGGCTCAGCACTTCAACTCCCCCTCCCATTCCGTATCCGACCTCTCGGTCCTGGGCCTCCTCCACGGCCAGAGTGAGCAACACCGCAAGCTGGAGGAACAGCACCTCATATTCCGCTTGGTGAGTCTGCATCCTCTGGGCTTGAACATTGAATTTTCTCAATTCTGTTAACCCTTGCTGTCTCCTCCCCTTCCCACCTCTCCCTCAGCCCTCAGGCCCTGGCATTCCCTCTCTCTCTATCTCTCTCCCCCACCCTAGTCGCACTAGCGATTTTCACACTACAAACAGCTTGTTCCCTTTAACAACGATACTTTTTTGCATATCTTTCATTCATTGTTCTTTATCTCTCCACATCACCGTCTATATCTCTCGTTTCCCTGATCCCTGACCAGTCTGAAGAAGGGTCTCGACCTGAAACGTCGCCTATCTCCTTCGCTCCTTAGATGCTGCTGCACCAGCTGAGTTTCTCCAGCCTTTTGTGTACCCAAGGTGGATTTCAGTAGGTTTATGGGCCAAATCACACAAATTGAATCAGTTCAGATTTCTTAGTCGGCATGAATGAGTTGGGCTTAAGGGCCTGTTTCTTTGATGTCTAACTGACTAGGTTTGTTGGTGCAGTCAGTGTGAGACAAAGGACCTGTTCCTGCCTGTACTAAAACAACAGGGCGTAGATTTAGGATTGGGGCAAGATGGTTAGAAGGGATCAAAGGATGGTTGAAATCGGGAACATTGTTTGAGAGGTGGTTTCTGTACAAATGTTTAATTTAGATTTCAGTTACCCTCGTCGTAATTTTGCTGTTTTCCAAAAATCTCACAATCCTCGACTGTCTTTCCAAATTCATATGCTTTTTCCTTCAATTTGATGCCATCCTTCCTTATTTTGCCACAGACGGTGCACCTTTCACTTTCTTTTTCATCAAGCCATATCCTTGCATTTAAGAACTATCTTCTTAATTGTCTGTCATTACTGGTTTGCAGCGGAATGAGTCACTGAAGTGTGTGCCATGCAGTGGATTACTAATTCTAGTAGGGTTGAGAGCAGGTGTTGGGATTGCAGTGAGACGTTGCTGCTTTTACGTTTGGGCCCAGCTAGGCTGCAGACGGATGTGTCTATGTGGGGGAGAAGGGAAATGGGAAGTTTCAACTGCAGCTTTACCACATGGGACAAAAAAAGATCAAACTGACTCCAGCCTTTGCTCTCTCTTCAGCGTCTCTCTCAAGTGCTGGATTTCTGTCGAGCCTCGAAATGCTGCATTTAACGTACAATAACACAGTCGATGACCAATCGTGGATGATGTTTTTGCAGGAAATAAATGGACTGAAGTTGCTGTCTGAACTGGACATTGGCATTATGCCTTTGAGTCATCGAGAATGCAGCCTCTGGCTGACGGATCTGTTGCACGCTCTGTCTCGGTTTCCCTCTCTCGTGGAGTTGGGGATGCACCACTGGGTCATCACTGCCTCCCAACGCGAACGTCTGGATACTTTCAACAAGAACAATAATCGGAATATCCATTTTACCTATTAGTATGTCAGCTTTTGTTGAAAAACATTGAAAGATGAAGCACTAAACATAGAATACATAAAAAGCACAAGTAATTTATGAATTGGCCCGGTCATTATAAAACTCTGGATAAACTTTCACGACTATTATGCATTCTGAGATCTTGTTCTTCCAAAGGTTGGCTATGTACTTGGTTAACGAGGCTGTATATGAAATATTTGCACGGTGGTAAATCAATAATTGTACAGGTTGCAAATACTGACAGTGACGTTTGGATGAGGTGAGGGCACTTGATGTGACCGTTCTGAAATGGTCTCTGAGGCTGGAGAGTATGCAGTGCTTCCAAAAGGTCAATTGCTTTATCACTGCTGTAGTTGTCAAGATAGCTATATATAATTTGCATTAAAAGTTCTTGGTGTAGTAATATGGCTTATGGTTTTTAGTCTATTCATTTAGTTTGCATAATCTGGGGCTAACTAACAATAATTGTCCTTTTTATATTAAATCAAAGTGAATTATGACTACTGCCAGAAAAACACTCCCATCCTGGTTTTCTTCCCTAAGATTCAATCCAGAGCAGCCCCCACCCTCATACTATCTTGCTGCATCCTGGCTGAACACATTGTCCACAACATGATTTAAGAATCTATGCCCCCTATCCCAGTTAATATTAGTTATTGAGTAGTGCAAAAAGGGGCTCTTCGGCCCAGTGTCCACGCTGACCTTTTAGCCCAACTACACTGATCCCATTTACCTGCACCAGATCTCTTTGCTTCTTCCTTGCCTATTGTCTATAGACCTTGTTTGTCTAAATGTCTCTTGGGAAGAGTGATTTGTATCTGATTCCGCCACCTCTGGCAGTGAGTTCCAAATATCAACCACTCATTTGGAGTGATGGGGAGAAGCTTATTCCTCTGTACCCTTTAGAATGCCTTCATCTGACCTTAAACCTATATCTTGTTTTTTTTAATTGAAAAGGCAAATTGAAATATCCACTCTTACTCTAGGAGTGCTATTACACATTCTGACTTTTCATAGAGATTTGCTTTTCTGTACACCTCAGTTTGGAAATTGCTATCATTTCTTTGTTTCTTTAATCAACCCTCTTCTTCTCTCTTTCCTGTATCCTATCTCGCTGCTAGTCCTGCCCTGAAGCCAAGTTTCAATTGACTTGTATGAGTGTCATTTCCTGGCACTTAAAGGGCTTGACAGTTATCAGCCCATGTCTACAAACAAACAGACAGCATAGGAGTAGAGTAGCCATTCAGCTCCGCAAGTCTAATCTACTTTTCACAAGGATCGTGTCTAATCATTTACCTAATTTCCTTGGCCAACTTTCATTCCTTTACGGCAGTAAGGTGGCATAGCGGTAGAGCTACTACCTTACAGCGCCAGTGACCTGGGTTCAATCCGGACTATGGGCGCTGTCTGTACGGAGTTTGTACGTTCTCCCAGTGACACGCGATGGTTTTCTCTGAGATCTTCAGTTTCCTCCCACATTCCAAAGACGTACAAATTTGTAGGTTAATTGGCTTGATACAAATGTAAATTGTTCCTAATGTGTATAGGATAGTGCTAGTGTACAGGGATCACTAGTCAGAGACTCGTTGGGCCAAAGGGCCTGTTTCAATGCTGTATCTCTAAACTAAATTAAAACTAAAATAAAAATGCAGTGATGTCTGCCAACATAATATTCGGCAAATAGTCCTCCGCAGTTCATTTGGATAGTGAACTTCAGTGTGAAAAAGCCTGAAGGTCTTGTAGAATGCAGGCGTGCACACTTTTCTGAAACGTTGAAAGTTATGTAATTGGCGAGTGAATCTCCTAACATTGTAGTAGAACAGAGGTGACCAATACAGCTGAAGATGGCTCCGTTACACTGCTCTGAGGAACCCTGCTGTCAATGGGCCAGGATTCATCCAAGTGGTTTTGATGATTCTCACTGGGCGTCTGAGCGGGACACTGGTAAGTCAATGCTGTTGACAACATTACAAATAACTTTGGCACAAAATAATTACTTGCCCTGTCTATGTTGCCAGCACTGCAATACTTTAATCTATTTTACTTTAATAAACTTTTGAACTGTATAGTTCATACTATAATTGATACCAGAACTTATGAAAATGTTTATTGACATGATTGGTTTGGCAATTATAGGAAAGTAGAGCAGCACCACAATGCCCTAACTGTTCATCTCTTGAGTCTCTCAGTGAAACGTGGTTCACTTGGACAAATATTACAAGTCTTGTGTGTAATTTCTTGCGTTGCCAAAATTACCATTTGTGTTGGAGATATCAAGTCCGCTTGATCACAAAGCAGCAGGAAAGAACCAGCAAATACAGATTTGTCAACTTAACAACAACAGTTTTTTCCCCCAAGTCCATAAATTAGAGGCCTCAATATAATGTTCATGTTAAAAGAGCAGAAATAGGCCATTCGGCCTATCAGGTTTACTCCACAATTCAATCGTAGCTGATCTATCTTTCCCTCTCAACCCCACTCTCCTACCTTCTCTCCCCACAACCCATGACTAATCAAGATATATCAGTATCCATCTTAAAAATATCCATTTTAAGTGATTTGATTTCAGATTCTAATGTTTATTACTTTTTCTTTCCTTTGTTTGTATTCTTCTTCTTGTCCTTTTTCCCTTTCTTGTCTTTCTTGGGAAACAAATTTTGAAAAGGTCCCAGCTCCTTCCGCACCATTAAGCCACGCCACCAGGCCTGCATCTGTGGATGGTGGAATGAAAACCAAATTAACATTGAATCTCTTGGGCATGATGTCTGCACTTATGGTGGATGGTGCTTCTTCAGCAGAGTGTCGTATGCAAGGATCATATTTGTAAAAGCGCCATATATCTCAAATAAAAGAAAGTTGAATGACTTGGGCTCGCTGTGGAAATACAGATAATATTTTGGGTCAAACGTAGGCCCTTCTCCATGCTGACCATCAAGTAATCTCCACTAATCATGTTAACCATTATCTGGTCCATAGTTTCTATGCCTTGGAGATTGAAGTACTGGTCAACTTACCCCATTCCTTCTCTCCAGAAATGCTGCCTGACCCGCTGAGTTACTCCAGCATTTTGTGTCTACCTGTGATTTAAACCAGCATTTTTCATACCTTAATAGTTGAGAGTTTATGCTACCCTTTCAGGGTTCCAACCACCCTACAACCAATATCTTGCTTTGTACCTTCAATCTATGTGCTCTAGTTAAAAACCTGCATGAGGAGAGGTTTCTTACTGTTTACCCTATCTATGCCTTTGATAATTTTCGACATATCAGTCATTTCTCTGCTGGAATGATAATATACCAGCCTATCCAGTCTACTGAAACATTTGATCCATGGCAGTTTCCTGGTGAGTCTCCTATTTACCCTTTTCAATCAATCATAAACTTTTTATTTTGCTTCAATATGAATCGCACACACGCATATGTAACCTGATCATAAATTTGAGGATGACACTGTAATCGGTGGTGTAGTGGCAATTGAAAATGGTTATCCAAGACATCAGGATCTAGATAAACTAGGAAAGTGGGCCAAGTAATGGCAGATGTAATTCAACTTGGACAGGTGGTCGGTACTGGGGCCGCTACCTTCATGTTGTATATTAATGATTTGTACGAGGGGATTGAAGGCTTTGTTGCAAAGTTTGCGGATTATACGAAAATAGGTCGAGGGGCAGGTAGTGTAGAGAAAGCAGGGATTCTGCAGAAAGACTTGGACAGGTTGGGAGAGTGGAAAGAGAAGTGGCAGATGAAAAATTGTGTAGCAAAGTGTGCAGACATGCATTTTGGTAGTAGGAATAAAGGCGTAGATTATTTTCTAAATGGGGTGAAAATCCAGCAATCGGAGGGACTTGGGAGTGCTGGTGCAGAATTCCCAAAAAGTTGATCTGCAAGTCGAACCGGTAGTAAAGAAAGCAAACTCAATGCTAGCATTTATTTCAAGAGGGCTTGTGTACAAAAAATGGGATGTAACACTGATGCTCTATAAGGCAGTGGAAGACTGCATTTGGAATATTGTGAGCAATTTTGGGCACCATACCTGAGGAAGGATATGCTGGCTCTGGAGAGAGTCCAGAGGAGGTTTACAAGAATTATCCTAAGAATGAGTGGGTTAACCAATGATGAGCGTTTGTCGGTACTGGGCCTGTACTCGCTGGTGTTTAGAAGAATGAAGGGGGGCTTCATTGAAACATTGAATAATAGTGAAAGGCTTGGATAGAATGGATGTGGAGAGGATGTTTCCACTAGTGGGAGAGTTTAGGACTAGAGGTCATAGCCTCAGAATTAAAGGATATTCTTTCGGGAAGATAAGTAATTTCTTTAGTCAGAGAGTGGTGAGTCTGTGGATTTCTTTGCCACAGAAGGCTGTGGAGGCCAAGTCAGTGGATATTTGTAAGGCAGAGATAGATAGATTCTTAATTGGTACAGGTGTCAGAGGTTATGAGGAGAAGACAGGAAAATGGGGTTAGGAAGGAGAGATAGATCTGCCATGATTGAATGGCGGAATAGATTTCATGGACCGAATGGCCTAATTCTACTCCTATTCCTTCTGACCTTATGAAGTGCAAGATTTTGCCTTTTTGTATCTTAAATCAGGGTAGGACTTGCATTTTAAGTGGCAGGACAATGGAGTGTGTTGCAGAACAGACACCTCGGAGCATAATTGCCTGAACATGGCAACAAAGGTAGGCAGAGTGGTAAAGAAGGCATTTGGAATGCTTTCCTCATTGGTCAGGGTATCGAGTGCAGGAGTTGGATATCATGCAGCTCGGGAGAGTTTAAACTAGAGGCAGGGGAGTGGGACCCAGAGTAATAGGGCAGAAATTGGAAGGTGATGGAAAAATATAGGTTAGGTTCAGTAACACTCAAAGTACGGACAGGCAGGGAGATGTGAAGGGATATAGTGAGGCTGATGGTCTGAAGTGTGTATATTGCAATGCAAGAAGTATTGTGGAGAAAGTAGATAAACATAGAGACTGGATCGGTGTTTGGGTCAATGATGCTGTGGCCATTGCGGAAACGTGGTTGCGAGAGGGACACAACTGGCAGCTCGATGTTTCAGGGTCTCAACTATTCGGACACAATCGATTAGAGTGAAGAGGTTGCGCTACTAATTAGGGAGACTGTTAGGTGGAGAGTACATACTGGAGGATTCGTCCATTGAGGCGACATGGGTAGAGCTTAAAAATAAGAAAGGTCCAAGCACTCTAAAGGGATTGCACTATAGGCCCCCCAAAAGCAAGCGGGAGATAGAGGAATAGATATGTAGATAGATTTCCAAAAGATGTCAAAACAATAGGGTTATCTTAGTGGGTAACTTTAACTACCCCTAATATTTACCGGGATTAGCTCAGTGCCACATGCTGAGATGGGCAAAGTATGTGAAGTGTATCCAGGAGGGTTTCTTGAAACGGTATGTGGATAGTTCAACCCGAGAAGGGAACACACTGGTCCTTGTGTTGGGAAAGGAGCCTTGCCAGGTGACTGGTGTTTCAGTGGAAGAGCATTTTGGGATCAGATTAAAGAAAATCCCAAAGCTTTTTATACCTATATTATAAACAGAAGGGTTAACCTTGTATCCTGAAGATGATTGAGGTTAACGTATAAAGAACGTTTGAAGCTCTGGGCCTGTACTCGCTGAAGTTTAGAAGGATGAAGGAGGAATCACCTTGAAATTTACCGGAAAATGAAAGGTCTAAATCAGTGGTTCTCAACCTTGTTTGCTCCATGCACCCCTTTCACCATATGTCAGAATGTCATTTCCCCCCCCCCCCTCCTTTCCAAGATTGTCTGCCTCAAAAAGTGCATTCCAAAGAGTATGCAAAGGCAATACAAAGATCAACATTCTAACAGTTTGAGTTTGCTAATCTGTGGTCCCAATTCCCCCCCCGAAAACCTGAATTCCCCCCCTGGTTGAGAACCCCTGGTCTAAATAGAGTGGATGTGTAAAGGATGTGTAAGTCTAGAACAGGGGTGGGGAACCTGCGGCCCTAAGGCCGCATGCGGCCTTCTAGGCCATTAAGTGCGCCCTTTTGAATGAATCCAAATTTTGTAATTGGCAAAATACAAGGTGTCACAAAATGGAGAATCTCTGTATTTGCAAAGCCTGCTTGGGCTCTTTCTGTGAAAGTTGCAAGCTGTGAGTCACAGCTCCATGGAGTCTTGACCCCAGATAGAAGTTGAGGCTAAGGTGAGGTCCAGATGTCCTTCCTTTTGTTAATATGTATGAGGGTTTTGCAGAAGAGCTGAGCAGGTTTGCAAATGCATGATTAGGATGAATTAGCCCTCAACGTAACAGAAGAACTTCACGCAATACTCCAAAGGGAAAATATATATTATTCAATCGCTTTGGATGAATCAACTGATACTACCGACGGCGCAGGTTGTATAATTCATCAGGGCCATAACAGAAAATTTTCTTTGCGACAAAGAGTTGCTCGCTTTGGGCACTCTCACTGGTAGAACACGAGGAAGAGATTTATAACCATATAACCATATAACAATTACAGCACGGAGACAGGCCCTCTCGGCCCTTCCAGTCCGTGCCGACCATTTGTTTTCCCCTAGTCCCATCTACCTGCACTCAGACCATACCCCTCCATTCCCTTCACGTCCATATACCTATCCACTTTACTTTTAAATGTTAAAATCGATCCTGCCTCCACCACCTCTGCTGGAAGCTCATTCCACACAGCCACCACCCTCTGAGTAAAGAAGTTCCCCCTCACGTTACCCCTAAACTTCTGTCCCTTAATTCTCATGTCATGCCCTCTAGTTTGAATCTTCCCCACCCTCAATGGGAAAAGCTTATCCACGTCAACTCTGTCTATCCCTTTCATCATTTTAAAGACCTCAATCAAGTCCCCCCTTAACCTTCTGCGCTCCAAAGAATAAAGACCTAACTTGTTCAACCTTTCTCTGTAACATAGTTGCTGGAACCCTGGCAACATTCTAGTAAATCTCCTCTGTACTCTCTCTATTTTGTTGACATCCTTCCTATAACTAGGCGACCAAAATTGTACATCATACTGCAGAATTGGTCTTACCAATGCCTTGTACAATTTTAACATTACTTCCCTACTCCTATATTCAATGCTCTGATTTATAAAGGCCAGCACACCAAAGGCTTTCTTTACCACCCTATCTACATGCGATTCCACCTTCAGGGAACTATGCACAGTTATTCCTAGATCCCTCTGTTCCACAGCATTCCTCAATTCCCTACCATTTACCATGTACGTCCTATTTTGATTTGTCCTGCCAAGATGTAGCACTTCACACTTATCAGCATTAAACTCCATCTGCCATCTTTCAGCCCACTTTTCCAAATGGCCCAAATCTCTCTGTAGACTTTGAGAAACTACTTCATTATCCACAATACCACCTATCTTAGTATCATCTGCATACTTACTTATCCAATTTTCCACCCCATCATCTAGATCATTGATGTACATGACAAACAACAGTGGACCCAACACAGATCCCTGAGGCACCCCACTGGTCACCGGCTTCCAACCTGACAAACAGCCATCCACCATTACTCTCTGACATCTCCCATTCAGCCACTGTTGAATCCATCTTGCTACTCCGCCATTAACACCCAAAGATTGAACCTTCTGAACCAACCTTCCATGGGGAACCTTGTCAAAGGCCTTTCTGAAATCCATATAGACAACATCCACTGCTTTACCCTTATCAATTTCCCTAGTTACCGCTTCAAAAAATTCAAGAAGGTTTGTCAAACATGACCTTCCAGGCACAAATCCATGTTGACTGTTCCTGATCAGACCCTGTTTATCCAGATGCTTATATATATTATCTCTAAGTATCCTTTCCATTAATTTGCCCACCACTGACGTCAAACTAATAGGTCTATAATTGCTAGGTTTATTCTTTGAACCCTTTTTAAACAATGGAACAACATGCGCAGTACGCCAATCCTCCGGCACTATTCCCGTTTCTAATGACATTTGAAATATTTCTGTCATAGCTCCTGCTATGTCTACACTAACTTCCCTCAATGTCCTAGGGAATATCCTGTCAGGACCTGGAGACTTATCCACCTTTATATTTTTCAAAAGTGTCAGTACTTCCTCCTCTTTGAATCTCATAGTTTCCATAGCTACTCTACTTTTTTCCCTTACCTCACAGAGTTCAATATCCTTCTCCTTGGTGAATACCGAAGAAAAGAAAAGAAATTGTTCAATATACCGAAGAAAAGAAATTGTTCAATAGTCTTCACTATTCACAAATTGTTCAATTTCTTCAACAACTTTCAAGATAAATGTCGTGAGGTTGGACTGGATTTGGTTAATTTAGTGAGTGTATGTACAAACGGTGCACCTTCCATGACAGGAAAACGTGAATGATTTATTGCACAGATAAAAAAGGTTTCAGATCCAGATGCTCTCATTTCTTTTCATTGTATCTTACATCAGCAAAATCTCTGTGCTAATTGTAAGTGACACTTTGCAACAAGTTATAAGAATTGTTAACTATATTAGTGCAAATGCAACAAGGCATCGTCAGTTTTGTAATATGCTACAGTTGAACGATGAGGCATTCAGTGTGGAGTTGGCTATCGCAGGGACAGGTGTTAGCAGAATGTTTATCTTTGCGAGAACAGATAGTTAAATTACATGAAGAACAGAATCAGCAATGTGAATTATTGAAAGAAAATTTCTATAGAAATACTGCATTTTTGTGTGATATGTCAAAGCAAAACGACTTGAATGTTTCTTTGCGAGTTAAAACCAAGTCTAATATGATTGGTGGCAAAAAATTCAAGCATTGCTAAAAAAGCTATCTTTTTTCAAAACTCTTCTTCTTCAAAATGAAATTTCGGATGAACATTTTCCCCAGTTAGCGAAGGTCATTGATGAGCAGGAGGATTCACACAAATCATTTGAAAAATACACAGCTGTTATAGACTTATTAATTAAATAAAACAATGAAAGGTTCACTGACTTTGAGAATCATGATATCACACTCAAATTTGTATTTCAACCTCACCTAGTTGATGTCTCCAAAGCTCCTAAAGAACTACAGATGGAATTGATTGAGCTCTCAGAAGATGCCATTTTAAAGTACTTATTTGACGCTAAGAAAGATCTGATTGAAGTATGGAAAAATGCAACAGAATACCCACGTCTTCGGCAACATGCACGGAAAATGCTTTCTTGCTTTTCAACCACTTATTGCTGTGAATCTATTCTCCAACCTAACCCAAATCAAGACGCCCGTAAGGTCACAAATGACGGATACTCATCTAGAAGATCAGCTGAAACTACATACCTCCATGTTGCAACTAAATATTCAAATGCTTTCCCACAAAAAGCAGTCACAACAAAGAAATTAAAAGGTTTAAGAAGGAACTGCAGATGCTGGAAAATCGAAGGTAGACAAAATGCTGGAGAAACTCAGTGGGTGAGGCAGAATCTATGGAGCGAAGGAAATGGGTAACGTTTCGGGCCGAAACCCTTCTTCAGATGTTAACCTTTCAAATCATTTTTGTTTTCATTTTTACATAGTAGTTAGATTTTTATAAAATAATGTACATTTTGAAGTATATCTAATTGAAGTTTCTTGGATGCGGCCTTATTAGATTAATGTGGCATTCCATCATGAAAAGATTCCCCACCCCTGGTCTAGAACCGGAAGGGCACAGCCTCAGAATAAAAGGACGTGCCTGTAGAATGGAGATGAGGAGGAATTTACTTAGCCCGAGGGTAGTGAATCTGTGAAATTCATTGTTACAGGCGCATGTGCAGGCCAAGACAGTGGAAATTGCTAGGTTCTTGTTTTGGAAGGGCGTTAAAGGTTACGGTTACGAGACAGGAGAATGGGGTTTGGACGGAAAAATAGTCATGACTGAATGGCAGAGTAGACTTGATGGCCCAAATGGCCTAATTCTGCTATGTCTTGTCTTACAGTTTGAGG
Organism: Okamejei kenojei; assembly: GCA_035221665.1. Lineage (NCBI taxonomy): Eukaryota > Metazoa > Chordata > Chondrichthyes > Rajiformes > Rajidae > Okamejei > Okamejei kenojei. Next base: position 63,386,395 of record CM069144.1, on the reverse strand, counting down.
AGGAGGCATTGGGGATCATAGCAATCATGACAAATGGAAGTGCTGCCTGTCACACCGATAGCTTTGCGGCTCTACTTTTAAATCTTTAACTTTAAAAAAATCATAGAACCTTGGTTGCGTTGAGATTTTGGGTCCTCTTCATCTTCAAGTATTGGAATACGGCAGAAACTCCCTGAAGGCCAATTTCGTCTAATGGCTTCTCCAATGGATTTCTGTCCAGGGATAGAATTTCCAGTTTTTGCAATTGATCCAAGTTTGCTGGGATAAGTGATATTCGATTACAGTTCAGTAGAAGTTTCTGTAATCCTGTGGAAAAACAACAACTTTAAACGGTACAAAAAGCTAATATTTGCTGATTAAGAAGGAACTGCAGATGCTGGAAAATCAAAGGTAGACAAAAATGCTGGAGAAACTCAGCAGGCGAGGCAGCATCCAAGGAGCGAAGGAAATAAGCAACGTTTCGGGTCGAAACACTTCAGACTGATGTGGGGGTGGGGGGCAGGAAGAAGAAAGGAAGTGGTGGAGTCAGTGGGCTGAGAGAGAGCTGAGAACCGCTCCCTCCGTAACCCCCTGGTCAATTCGTCCCTCCCACTCGAACCACACCCTTCCCGGGCACTTTCCCTTGCAACCCCAAGAAATGCTACACTTGTCGCTTCACCTCCCCCCTTGACTCCATTCAAGGACCCAAGCAGTCTTTCCAGGTGCGACAGAGGTTCACCTGCACCTCCTCCAACCTCATCTATTGCATCTGCTGCTCTAGATGTCAGCTGCTCTACATCGGTGAGACCAAGCGTAGGCTTGGCGATCGCTTTGCCGAACACTTCCGCTCGGTTCGCAATAACCAACCTGATCTCCCGGTGGCCCAGCACTTCAACTCCTCCTCCCATTCCGAATCCGACCTTTCTGTCCTGGGCTTCCTCCATGGCCAAAGTGAGGACCACCGTAAATTGGAGGAGCAGCACCTCATATTTCGCTTGGGCAGTTTACACCCCAGCGATATGAACATTGACCTCTAATTTCAGGTAGTCCTTACTTTCTCTTCCCCTTCTCAGCTCTCCCTCAGCACACTGGCTCCACCTCTTCCTTTCTTTCCCCCCCCCCCCACCCTCACATCAATCTGAAGAAGGGTTGAGACCCGAAACGTTGCCTATTTCCTTCGCTCCATAGATGCTGCCTCGCCTGCTGAGTTTCTCCAGCATTTTTGTCTACCTAATATTTGCTGCCATGTCTTTTCAAGTGTTTGCATTGTTGATTGAAAATGAGAATTCAGTGTTACTATACACCGTATTAAATTGAAAGTACTGACTCCCCTGGAAAGTCTGAATCAGGAATGGAAACTGGAAGTTACTTAGATGATAAAATATAGGCCTCATAATATAAATACTGCAGGGCAGAATATAAATCAAGAAATGAAGGGCCTGTAAGATTAATGATTTTAATGAGCATGTAATGTGGACAAATCAAATTTTCAAAGATACCCATGAGTTATAGATGACATTTGGAATGGTTGAGCGAGAACAAAATGTTGAGGAAGTAACCAAGGCATAGGATATTTTAGATCTAGTATTCTGTAATGGTGCAGGATTAATTAATGATTTGGGTGGAGAGGACCCCTTAAATTTGGGTGTAGTGGAGTCCATAATGTTTCAATTATTCAGTTTGGATAGGATAAATTTGATTTTTTTTGATCACGGAAGACTGTTTTCAAATAGTCTAATTTGATCATTTAACATTGAATTGCAATATTTCAATCCACGGCTGTTAATTAAATTTAAATATTAAACAAATGCTTTAAACGGTCTAATTTGGTGTTGTAATATTTCATTCAACTGCAAATAACTAAATACAACTTGAAATAACTGGTTGTGAAGTACTTTATGTAAAAAAAATGTTCTGAATAACTTGGAAACGAGTATTTCGGCAAAGTCTTTCACCTTGTTTAGTCTGATCCCTTTTGAATCTTTCCCCTCTTAACAAACTTTTGCCCTCTAGTTTTAGACTACTACCCTGGGATAAAATTGTGACCATTCACCTTATCTATGCCCCTCATGATTCTATATACCTCCATAAAGTCACCGCTCAGCCTCCTGAGCTCCAGGGGAAAGTATCCCAGCCTATCCTTATAGAGTCATAGAGCGTGGAAACATGCCCTTTGGCCCAACTTGCCCACACCAACCAACAACAGATCCCTTCTACACTAGTCCCACCTGCCTGCATAGAAAGTACTGACTGAATACTGGAAAATGTGAATATTATTGCTAGGTATTAGCAGTGTGGTCATGGTCAGTCAGAGGGTATGTTTCCAGACTATAATGGTCTATGATACTATTTCCATAAGCTGTATTTAGCCTGGCAGTTCTGAATTTCTCAAATATTACTGATATGTATTCTCTGAATTGCTCTTTAATTGCATTGAAGAATTATCCCCACTTCCTGAGCTATCCTCAGCCTGGCCTGAGGGAGACATGGAACTCTCTACCGTGTATATATGATATTGAGTCTGGAATCTCGAGCAGACGGTTTTCATGACAGTCCAGCACGGTCAGGTTCTGTAGAGTCCCAATAGATGATGGCAAGTGCTCAATCTGATTGTTTTCCATATACAATTCCTTCAGGTTCTGCAAACATAAATAATGAGTTTAGGATGCAGTTAGATTGACTAAGGTCTCTGAACAATTAATCATTACTATGCTTTTTGCTTACCAAACAGACTAGTCCAAGTTGTTAAAAATTATTCTGTTGGAAGCTTTAAGGATCCCCTGCAAGTAGATAATCTGTAAGTTTCACAGTATCTGGAAACTTACATAAAGGCCCCATAAGTCAATGATGGCTCTTTAGTTATGATTGTTTGAAATTGGCTGTAATTTTTAGTATGTTAAACCTATGATGAAAATTGCACCCAAGCCTCATGCGATCCTCCTCAAATATTTGTGAAAAGTCAACAAAGGTTTTGCCAGAAACTCTGTTTGGACATGAAATCTGTGCAGCAGCCAACAGCCACTAACAGTTGTATCAAAAACTGTCATAATGGAACAAACACATGTGGAGGTGCGGACACAGACAATCTCGTGTGTGTGTGTGACCACCAACCCCCACATCCAACCCAATGGTGTCCCCTATCCTGCATGATCCCTCTATGGGTTCATCGAAAAGGAAGGAATCGCAGCTTGCAGCTGTTAAATTAACTGGGTAAAGAGGCTGTGGGCAGTGAAAGGATGCCATGATCCAGTTCCTATTATTTTAAGTACTGGAAACTGAGATGCTGTGGGCAAGACAACAGTGTTAGACTGAAGGTAGACACAAAATGCTGGAGTAACTCAACAGGGCGGGCAGCATCTCTGGAGAGAAGGAATGAGTGACATTTCAGATCGAGACCCTTCTTCAAACCTCCATTAGACAATAGACAATAAACAATAGACAATAAGTGCAGGAGTAGGCCATTCGGCCCTTCGATCCAGCACCGCCATTCAATGCGATCATGGCTGATCATCCCCAGTCAGAACCCCTTCCTGCCTTCTCCCCATATCCCCTGACTCTGCTATTTTTAAGAGCCCTATCCAGCTCTTCTTTGAAAGCATCTAAAGAACCTGCCTCCACCACCGAGGCAGAGAATTCCACAGATTCGCCACTCTCTGTGAGAAAAGGTGTTTCCTCGTCTCCGTTCTAAATGGCTTAATCCTTATTCTTATACTGTGGCCCCTGGTTCTGGACTCCCCCAACATCGGGAACATGTTTCCTGCCTCTAGCGTGTCCAAACCCTTAACAATCTTATATGTTTCAATGAGATTCCCTCTCATCCTTCTAAACTCCAGAGTGTGCAAGCTCAGCTGCTCCATTCTCTCAGCATATGACAGTCCCCCATCCTGGGAATTAACCTTGTAAACCCACGCTGCACTCCCTCAATAGAAAGAATGTCCTTCCTCAAATTAGGGGATCAAAACTGCACACAATACTCCAGGTGTGGTCTCAGTAAGGCTCTGTACAACTGCAGAAGGACCTCTTTGCTCCTATATTTGATTCCTCTTGTTATAAAGGCCAACATGCCATTCACTTTCTTCACTGCCTGCCTTACCTGCATGCTTACTTTCATAGGCAGATGTACAAGGACCCCCAGATCCCGTTGTACTTCCCCTTTTCCCAACGACGCCATTTAGATAGTAGTCTGCCTTCCTGGTTTTGCTACCAAAGTACCAGAGGCCCACAGGAGCCGTTGGAAGAGGAGGAGGGGGAGGAGCGACACCCGACCGGTAAGCTTCAAAATCTAGCGCGGGGCTTGTTTTCTTTCAGAGGCCCACAGGAGCCGTTGGAAGAGGAGGAGGGGGAGGAGCGACACCCGACCGGTAAGCTTCAAAATCTAGCGCGGGGCTTGTTTTCTTTCAGAGGCCCACAGGAAACCATAACATTCCATTTGGAGAATGATTGGTGGGAAGTGGACCAGGGTAAGCAGCTGATTGGCAGTCAGATCCCAGCAGTGTGTTGTGTACTTTGTATTGTGTTGCTGTTGTATCCTGTGTAAGGGGGCAGTATGAAGGCCAGGGCAGTGTACTGTTCTGGATGTCAGATGTGGGAGGTCAGGGAATCTGATAGCCTTCCAGACGTCCACATCTGCGCCAGGTGTGTTGAGATGGGGCTCCTAAAGGACTGTGTTAGGAACCTGGAGCAGCAGCTCGATACCCTCCGTCTCCTCAGGGAGAGTGAGGAGGTAATAGAGAGGAGCTACAGGGAGGTAGTCACTCCCAGACCACAGGAGGCAGACAAGTGGGTCACGGTTAGGAAGGGCAAGGGGCAGAGGCAGGGGCTAGAGAGTACCCCTGTGACCGTACACCTGGAAAATAGGTACTCGGGTTTGAGTACGATTGGAGGGGACAGCCTAGCTGGGGGCACCAACAGCGGCCGGGCCTCCGGCACAGAGACCGGTCCTGATGCTCAGAAGGGTAGCAAAAAGAGGAGGGCAATTGTAATAGGGGACTCTATAGTTAGGGGGTCGGATAGGCGATTCTGTAGACGCAGTCGGGAGACCCGGATGGTAGTTTGCCTCCCTGGTGCCAGGGTCTCGCATGTGTCAGAACGTGTACAAAAGATTCTGAAAAGGGAGGGAGAGGAGCCTGATGTTGTGGTACACATAGGTACCAATGACATAGGCAGAAAAAGTGATGAGGTCCTGAAGGGAGAATTTAGGGAGTTGGGGGGAAAGTTAAGGAGAAGGACCAAAAGGATAACGATTTCAGGATTACTGCCTGTGCCGCGTGACAGTGGGAGTAGGAATGAAATGAGGTGGAGGATAAATGCGTAGCTGAGGGACTGGTGCAGTGGGCAGGGATTCAAGTTTCTTGATCACTGGGACCTCTTTTGGGGAAGGCATGATCTGTACACAAAGGACGGGTTGCACTTGAGCCCGAGGGGACCAATATCCTGGCAGGGAGATTTGCAAAGGCTACTGGGGAGACTTTAAACTAGAAAGGCTGGGGGGAGGGACTCGGGTAGAGGGGGCTAGGGGTCAGGGTGTGGGGCAAGAGGCAGAGAAGAGAATGCACTCGGATCCAAAATGTAGGCGAGAAAGATGAAAAAGATAATAGACCGAGAATAAGGGATGGTGAGTTTCTAAAATGTGTATATTTTAATGCTAGGAGCATTGTAAGTAAGGTGGATGAACTTAGAGCCTGGATTGACACCTGGAAATATTATGTTGTGGCAATCAGTGAAACATGGTTGCAGGAGGGCTGTGATTGGAAACTAAATATTCCAGGATTTCGTTGCTTCAGTGTGATAGAATTGGAGGGACCAGAGGGGGAGGTGTTGCATTGCTTGTCAGAGAAGATATTACAGCAGTTCTTTGGCAGGATAGATTAGAGGGCTCGTCTAGGGAGGCTATTTGGGTGGAACTGAGAAGTGGGAACGGTGTAGCAACACTTTTAGGGGTGTATTATAGACCGCCAAATGGGGAGCGTGAATTGGAAGAGCAAATATGTAAGGAGATAGCAGATATTAGTAGTAAGCACAAGGTAGTGATTGTGGGAGATTTCAATTTTCCAAAAATAGACTGGGAAACACATTCTGTAAATGGGCTGGATGGTTTGGAGTTTGTAAAATGTGTGCAGGATAGTTTTTTGCAGCAGTACATAGAGGTATCGACCAGAGAAGGGGCAGTGCTGGACCTCCTGTTAGGAAATGAGGCAGGTCAGGTGACGGAGGTATGCGTTGGTGAGCACTTCGGGACCAGTGATCACAATACCATTAGTTTCAATATAATTATGGAGAGAGTCAGAACTGGACCTAGGGTAGAGATTTTTGATTGGAGAAAGGCTAACTTTGAGGGAATGCGTAAGGATTTTAAAGGAGTGAATTGGGACACTTTGTTTCATGGGAAGGATGTAGAAGAGAAATGGAGGATATTTAAAGGGGAAATTGTAAGAGTACAGAATCTTTATGTCCCTGTTAGGTTGAAAGGAAATAGTAAAAATTGGAAAGAGCCATGGTTTTCAAGGGAAATTGGACACGTTTCGAAAAAAGAAAGATATCTACAATAATTATAGGAGGCATGGAGTAAATGAGGTGCTAGAGGAGTATAAAGAATGTAAACAGAATCTTAAGAAAGAAATTAGGAAGGCTAAAAAGAAGATAATGAGGTTGCTTTGGCAAGAAAGGTGAAAGTAAACCCAAAGGGTTTCTACAGCTATATTAATAGCAAAAGGATAACGAGGGATAAAATTGGACCATTAGAGAACCAGAATGGACAGCTATCTGCAGAGCCAAAAGAGATGGGGGAGATATTGAACAATTTCTTTTCTTCGGTATTCACCAAGGAGAAGGATATTGAACTCGGTGAGTTAAGGGGAAAGAGTAGAGTAGCTATGGAAACTATGAGATTCAAAGAGGAGGAAGTACTGACACTTTTGAAAAATATAAAAGTGGATAAGTCTCCAGGTCCTGACAGGATATTCCCTAGGACATTGAGGGAAGTTAGTGTAGAAATAGCAGGAGCTATGACAGAAATATTTCAAATGTCATTAGAAACGGGAATAGTGCCGGAGGACTGCCAACCACTTCTCTATCCATGTCAGCACTCTACCCCCAATACCATGTGACCTAATTTTGCCCACTAATCTCCTATGTGGGACCTTATGAAATGCTTTCTGAAAGTCCAGGTACACTACATCCACTGGCTCTGCCTTGTCCATTTTCTTAGTTACATCTTCAAAAAATTCCAGAAGATTAGTCGAGCATGATTTCCCCTTCGTAAATCCATGCTGACTTGGACCGATCCTGTTACTGCCATCCAAATGTTCGACTGTCTCATCTTTTATAATTGACTCCAGCATCTTCCCCACCACCGATGTCGGGCTAACTGGTCTATAATTCCTTGTTTTCTCTCTCCCGCCTTTCTTAAAAAGTGGGATAACATTAGCAACCCTCCAATCCACAGGAACTGATCCTGAGTCTATAGAACATTGGAAAATTATCACCAATGCATCCACGATTTCTAGAGCCACTTCCTAAAGACCCTGGGATGCAGACCATCAGGCCCTGGGGATTTATCAGCCTTCAGTCCCAACAGTCTATCCAACACAATTTCCTGCCTAATTGAATTTCCTTCAGCTTCTCCGTCACCCCAGATCCTCTGGCCACTACTATATCAGGAAGATTGTTTGTGTCCTCCTTAGTGATCCAAAGTACCTGTTCAACTCATCTGCCATTTCCTTGCTCCCCATAATAAATTGGCCTTTTTCGGTCTTCAAGGGTCCAACTTTGGTCTTAACTAATTTTTTCCTCTTCACATACCTAAAGAAGCTTTTACTATCCTGCTTTATATTCTTGGCTAGCTTACCTTCGTACCTCATCTTTTCTTCCCATATTGTCTTTTTGGTTATCTTCTGTTGTTCTTTAAACATTACCCAATACTCTTGTTTCCTGCTTTGCAACATCTTTGCTACGTTGTTCTTCTTAACTTTAATTTGTATACTGTCCCTGACAGCCCTTGTCAGCCATGGTTGTCCCTTTCTCCCCTTGGAATCTTTCTTCCTCCTAGGAATGAACTGTTCCTGCACCTTCTGTATTATTTCTAGAAATACCTGCCATTTTTGTTCCACTGTCATCCCTGCTAGTGTATCTTTCCAGTCAACCTCCCTCATGGCCCCATAGTCCCCTTTATTCAACTGCCACACTGACACCTCCGATCTACCCTTCTCCCTCTCCAATTGTAGATTAAACCTGACCATGTTATGATCACTGCCTCCTAATGACACATTAACCTCGAGGTCCTTTATCAATTGTTACATAACACTAAATCCAGAATTGCCTTGTCCCTAGACTGAGATCGGGACCTGATGCTATCAGTTTTAAAGTAGTTGTGGAGAAGGATAGGAATTATCCACAAGCTAAGGTCCTAACTTGTGGCAAGGCCGGTTTTTATTTTTTTGAGTCAGTACTTAGAACGTGCAGAGGTCAATTGCGTGTGTCTGTTTGCAGGTAACAGGAAAGCTGGCAAGTGGTAAGCTTCTGAAGTGAGATAACAAGACTACATGCAAGTTCTGTTTAGGTGAAGAGCAAGACTGGCAAGTTTTGGGATTCCTGGTTGATGAAAGATGTTGAGGCTCTTGCCAGGAAAACGGAAGCACACATCAGATTTAGGCAGTTGGTATCAAGTCAATCCATTGGTGAGTATAAGAAGTGTAGACAGGCACTTAAGAAGACAATGAGAGCAAAACAAGGTCATGAAGTGAATCAGACAAGTGGGGTAAAGAATAATCCTGATTCTACAGGTATATAAAGAGTAAAAGCGGGAAAGGTACAGAGATTTACAAGGATGTTGCCAGTACTAGAGGGTCTGAGCTATAGGAAGAGGTTGAGTAGGCTGGGAATCTATTCCTTGGAGCGCAGGAGGATGAGGTTGATCTTATGGGGGTGTATAAAATCATGAGGAATAGATCGGGGAGATGCACAGTCTCTTGCCCAGAGTAGGTGAATTGAGGACCAGAGGACATAGGTTTAAGGTGAAGGGGAAAAGATGGGAATGTGATGGGTGACTTTTTCACACAAAGGGTGGTGGGCGCATGGAACAAGCTACCAGAGGAGGTAGTTGAGGCAGGGACTATCCCAACATTTAAGAAACAGTACATGGATGGGATGGGTTTGGAGGGATATCGGTTGGGTGGGACTGAGACATGTTGACCAGTGTGGCAAGTTGGGCCAAAGGGTCTGTTTCCATACTGTATCACTCTATGACTCTAAAAGGATGGCTAGGAACAGATCAGTATGGTCATCTTTGGGTAGAGCCACAAGAGATACAGTGATATTAAATTAACTCTAATCATCAGTTTTTAACTGAGAAGATTGTGCCAACTAAGGAATTGAGGCATTTAAGTTGTGATGTCTGAGTTGTGATCAGTATTTGAATTACCAAAAAAGCTGGTATTGGTTGATTTAAAGCACCATAAGATGGAAACGTTCCCCGGGCCAAGTGCATCTTTGGATCCTGTGTGAAGCTAGGGAAGAAATAGTGGATAAAGTCACACCACCGGTCACAGTGCAAACTCCATCATCAAGTTCGCTGATGACACCACTGCTGTGGGTCGTATCACTGATGTGGATGAGTCAGAGTATAGAAGAGAGATCGAGCAACTGTCCATATGGTGCCAGCACAATAACCTGGCGCTCAACACCAGCAAAACCAAAGAACTGATTGTGGACTTTGGAAGGAGTAGGATGGGGACCCACAGTCCCGTTTATATCAACGGGTCGATGGTTGAAAGGGTCAAGAGCTTCAAATTCCTGGGCGTGCACATCTCTGAAGATTTTTCCTGGTCCGAGAACACTAATGCAATCATCAAGAAAGCACATCAGCGCCTCTACTTCCTGAGAAGATTACGGAGAGTCGGTTTGTCAAGGAGGACTCTCTCTAACTTCTACAGGTGCACAGTAGAGAGCATGCTGACCGGTTGCATTGTGGTTTGGTTCGGCAACTTGAGCGCCCTGGAGAGGAAAAGACTACAAAAAGTAGTAAACACTGCCCAGTCCATCATCGGCTCTGACCTTCCTTCCATCGAAGGGATTTATCGCAGCCGCTGCCTCAAAAAGGCTAGCAGCATCATCAAAGATAGACCAACACAAAGTGGCGCATAATTGTGAACTGGAAGGAAAATGATACATGGTTTTCACATTTTTTTACAAATAAAAAACTGAAAAATATGGCGTGCAAAAGTATTCAGCCCCCTTTACTCTGATACCCCTAAATAAAATCCAGTGCATCCAATTGCCTTCAGAAGTCACCTAATTAGTAAATAGAGTCCACTTGTGTGTAATCTAATCTCAGTATAAATACAGCTGTTCTGTGATGGCCTCAGAGGTTTGTTAGAGAACATTAGTGAACAAGCAGCATCGTGAAGCCCAAGGAACACACCAGACAGGTCAGGGATAACGTTGTGGAGAAGTTTAAAGCAAGGATAGGTTATAAAAAATATCCCAGGCTTTGACCATCTCACGGAGCACTGTTCAATCCATCATCCGAAAATGGAAAGAGTATGGCACAACTGCAAACCTACCAAGACATGACCGTCCACCTAAACTGACAGGCCGGGCAAGGAGAGCATTGTTCAGAGAAGCAGCCAAGAAGCCCATGGTAACTCTGGAGTAGCAGCAGAGATCCACAGCTCAGGTGGGAGAATCTGTCCACAGGACTATTATTAGTCGTGCACTCCACAAATTGGGCCTTTATGGAAGAGTGGCAAGAAGAAAGCCATTGTTGAAACAAAGCCATAAGAAGTCCCGTTTGCAGTTTGCCAAAGGCCTTGTGGGGGACACAGCAAACATGTGGAGGAAGGTGCTCTGGTCTGATGAGACCGACTTTGAAGTTTTTGGCCTAAATGCAAAACGCTATGTGTGGCGGAAAACTAACACTGCACATCACCCTGAACACACCATTCCCATTGTGAAACATGGTGGTGGCAGCATCATGCTGTTGGGATGCTTTTCTTCAGCAGGGACAGGGAAGCTGGTCAGAGTTGATGGGAAGATGGATGGAGCCAAATACAGGGCAATCTTGGAAGAAAACCTGTTAGAGTCAGCAAAGACTTGAGACTGGGGTGGAGGTTCACCTTCCAGCAGGACAACGACCCTAAACTACAATGGAATGTTTTAGATCAAAGCATATTCATGTGTTAGAATGGCCCAGTCCAGACCTAAATCCAATTGAGAATCTCTGGCAAGACTTGAAAATTGCTGTTCACAGACGCTCTCCATCCAATCTGACTGAGCTTGAGCTATTTTGCAAAGAATAATGGGCAAAAATGTCAGTCTATAGATATTTTCTCAGTCTACAAAGAAATATTTCAAATGTCATTAGAAACGGGAATAGTGCCGGAGGATTGGCGTACTGCGCATGTTGTTCCATTGTTTAAAAAGGGTTCAAAGAATAAACCTAGCAATTATAGACCTATTAGTTTGACGTCAGTGGTGGGCAAATTAATGGAAAGGATACTTAGAGATAATATATATAAGCATCTGATCAGGAACAGTCAACATGGATTTGTGCCTGGAAGGTCATGTTTGACAAACCTTCTTGAATTTTTTGAAGCGGTAACTAGGGAAATTGATGAGGGTAAAGCAGTGGATGTTGTCTATATGGATTTCAGTAAGGCCTTTGACAAGGTTCCCCATGGAAGGTTGGTTAAGAAGGTTCAATCTTTGGGTGTAAATGGCAGAGTAGCAAGATGGATTCAACAGTGGCTGAATGGGAGATGTCAGAGAGTAATGGTGGATGGCTGTTTGTCAGGTTGGAAGCCGGTGACCAGTGGGGTGCCTCAGGGATCTGTGTTGGGTCCACTGTTGTTTGTCATGTACATCAATGATCTGGATGATGGGGTGGAAAATTGGATAAGTAAGTATGCAGATGATACTAAGATAGGTGGTGTTGTGGATAATGAAGTAGATTTTCAAAGTCTACAGAGAGATTTGGGCCATTTGGAAAAGTGGGCTGAAAGATGGTAGATGGAGTTTAATGCTGTTAAGTGTGAAGTGCTACATCTTGGCAGGACAAATCAAAATAGGTCGTACATGGTAAATGGTAGGGAATTGAGGAATGCTGTGGAACAGAGGGATCTAGGAATAACTGTGCATAGTTCCCTGAAGGTGGAATCGCATGTAGATAGGGTGGTAAAGAAATCCTTTGGTGTGCTGGCCTTTATAATTCAGAGCATTGAATATAGGAGTAGGGAAATAATGTTAAAATTGTACAAGGCATTGGTAAGACCAATTCTGGAGTATGGTGTACAATTTTGCTCGCCTAATTATAGGAAGGATGTCAACAAAATAGAGAGAGTACAGAGGAGATTTACTAGAATGTTGCCAGGGTTCCAGCAACTATGTTACAGAGAAAGGTTGAACAAGTTAGGTCTTTATTCTTTGGAGCGCAGAAGGTTAAGGGGGGACTTGATTGAGGTCTTTAAAATGATGAAAGGGATAGACAGGGTTGACGTGGATAAGCTTTTCCCATTGAGGGTAGGGAAGATTCAAACAAGAGGGCATGACATGAGAATTAAGGGACAGAAGTTTAGGGGTAACGTGAGGGGGAACTTCTTTACTCAGAGGGTGGTGGCTGTGTGGAATGAGCTTCCAGCAGAAGTGGTGGAGGCAGGATCGATTTTAACATTTAAAAGTAAAGTGGATAGGTATATGGACGGGAAGGGAATGGAGGGGTATGGTCTGAGTCCAGGTAGATGGGACTAGGGGAAAACAAATGGTCGGCACGGACTGGAAGGGCCGAGAGGGCCTGTTTCCGTGCTGTAATTGTTATATGGTTATATGGTTATAGATGTGCAAAGCTGGTAGAGACATACTCCAAAAGACTTGCAGCTGTAATTGCAGCAAAAGGTGGTTCTACAAAGTATTGACTCAGGGGGGCTGAATACTTTTGCACGCCACACTTTTCAGTTTTTTATTTGTAATAACATTTGGAAACCATGTATCATTTCCTTCCACTTCACAATTATGCACCACTTTGTGTTGGTCTATCACATAAAATCCCAATAAAATATATTTACATTTGTGGTTGCAACGTGACTAAATGTGGAAAAGGTCAAGGGGTATGAATACTTTTGCAAGCCACTGTATGCAGGTAGGATCAAGTGTATCCTTGGAGGAGTTTTGGGAACTAAGGAGGAACTCAGGAGGGCAAAATAGGGCCGGGAGATAATTTTAAGGAAAATCATAAAAAATTAATGTACACATTAAGGGAAAGCAGTTAACTAGAGAGAGAATAGAACCCCTCTGAAACAAAAGTAATCACCTCTATGTGGAGGTGGAGGTACAGGGGATGGACATGGTCCTCTTTCTTTTGTAGAAGGACATGAAGACAGGGAACTTGAGACAGTGAATGGAGATGTATTGAGGACAATCGGTATAACGGTCAAAGATGTGCTGGGTGTCCTAAGGCCTATGAAGGTAGATAAACCTCCTGGGCCTGATTTGATATATCCGAAGAACTGAGGGAGCCTAGAGAAGAAATGGCAGAGGCCCTGATATACGATCATCAATACACACGTGTGAGATGCCAGAAAACTGGGGTGGCTAATGTTGTTCCTCTAAGAAGGGCTGCAATGAACAGCCAGGGGACTTGTCTCCGTAGGGAGGTTTTTAATTGTTTTTTTGAAGAAGGGTCTCAACCCGAAACGTCGCCCATCCCCTTCGCTTCTTAGATGCTGCTGCACCCGCTGAGTTTCTCCAGCCTTTTGTGTAGCCTGGGGACTTGACCAGTCAGCCTAACATCTGTGGTAGGCAAGTTACTGGAGACCATGCTGAGGGATTAGATGTATATGTGCAGTTGGATAGGCATGGGATGGATAAAATCATGACAGGAATAAATAGAGTGACTGTGCAGTCATTTACCCATGTTACGGGAATAAAGAACCAGAGCTATAAGTTGTGCAACCTAGACTTGCTGACCGTTTTGCTAAATGCTTGCACTTGGTCTTCCTAGCCCTACGGGATCTCTTGGTTGCCAACCATTTCAACTCTCCTTCCCATTCCCATGCTGACCTTGTGATCTTGGGCCTCCTCCATTGCTAGTATGAGGCCACACGCAAAGTGGATGAACAGCACCTTGTATTTCGTTTGGGCAGCATACAACCTGGTGGTATGAACATTGATATCTCTAATTTTAAGTAACCCCACTTAGTCCTCTCCCCCCCCTGCTCTATCCTAGTTGTTTTATCCGTGTGCGGACCTGGCTCCGACGGACGAGAAGCCGAAGCAAAGAAGTCTAAGCCAAAGAACCGAATGGAAACGAGGCCGAAACGCCAAAAAAACGAAAGAGTACAAAGCCGAAACGGCAACAAACCGAAAGGATGGGACGCCTAAATGCAAACTAACCAAAAGGGAGGGACGCCTAAAAGCCAACTAACCGAAAAGCTGCGTCGCTTAAAAGCAAACTCACCGACTGCCGCTCAACAGAAAAGTACAATAACGGACATGACACTGCCGGGGGCGGGACCCGTCAGCGATTGGTCCCGACCCCCGCGTCCATCACATCACTGTGGAGGGATGAACATTGTCCCAAACCTCTGCTTCACCCGACCCACAGCCCGCGGAGGGTGGCCGTGGGAGAGTGGGGGCTGTCCCGAGGAATGCACACCTTCGGCTGCTTTCAACTTGGTGCTTGGGTTTAGATTGCCCAATCTCGTATGGCTTGTGTGGGAAAATGACCTCTACGCTCCCGTCTCCGCCTTCTCTCTCCCCTCTGTTGAGATCATGTTGAATTCTGTGATGTGTCATTTATATTTTTTTTATTATGGAGCACAGAAGGTTAAGGGTGGACTTGATTGAGGTCTTTAAAATGATGAAAGGGATAGACAGAGTTGATGTGGATAAGCTTTTCCCATTGAGGGTAGGGAAGATTCAAACAAGATGGCATGACATGAGAATTAAGTGACAGAAGTTTAGGGGTAACGTGAGGGGGATCTTCTTTACTCAGAGGGTGGTGGCTGTGTGGAATGAGCTTCCAGCAGAAGTAGTGGAGGCAGGATCGATTTTAACATTTAAAAGTAAAGTGGATAGGTATATGGACGGGAAGGAAATGGAGGGGTATGGTCTGAGTGCAGGTAGATGGGACTAGGGTAAAACAAATGGTCGGCACGGACTGGAAGGGCCAGTTTCCGTGCTGTAATTGTTATATGGTTATTTTTCTGTAGGTGAACGGAAACCTAATTATTTATTCTATGTAAAGCACATTGGTTAGGACGCGAGTTGATTTAAAGGTGCTATATAAATAAAATTTACTTACTTACTCTTCTCTCCCTCACTCCCTTCTAGAGACATAGAAACATAGAAAATAGGTGCAGGAGGAGGCCATTCGGCCCTTTGAGCCAGCACCGCCATTCATTGTGATCATGGCTGATCGTGCGCTATCAATAACCCGTGCCTGCCTACCCATATCCCTTGATTCCACTAGCCCCTAGAGCTCTATCCAACTCTCTCTTAAATCCATCCAGTGATTTGACCTCCACTGCCATCTGTGGCAGGGAATTCCATAAATTCACAACTCTTTGGGTAAAAAGTTTTTTCTCACCTCAGTCTTAAATGACCTCCCCTTTATTCTAAGTGTGGCCCTGGTTCTGGACTCACCCAACATTGGGAACATTTTTCCTGCATCTAGCTTGTCCAGTCCTTTTATAATTTTATGTTTCTGTAAGATTTCCCCCTCATCCTTCTAAACTCCAGTGAATACAAGCCTAGTCTTTTCAATCTTTCCTCATATGACAGTCCCGCCATCCCAGCGATCAATCTCGTGAACCTACTCTGCACTGCCTCAATCACAAGGATGTCCTTCCTCAAATTAGGAGACCAAAACTGTACACAATACTCCAGATGTGGTCTCACCAGAGCCCTATGCAACTACAGAAGAACCTCTTTACTCCTATACTGAAATCCTCTTATTATGAAGGCCAACATTCCATTAGCTTTCTTCACTGCCTGCTGTACCTGCATGCCAACTTTCAGTGACCGATGTACAAGGACACCCAGGTCTCGCTGTACCTCCCCCTTACCTAACCTAACTCCATTGAGATAATAATCTGCCCCCTTGTTTTGGCCGCCAAAGTGGATAACCTCACATTTATCTATATTATACTGTATCTGCCAAGCATCTGCCCACTCATTCAACCTATCCAGGTCCCCCTAAAATGTCCTAACATCCTCTTCACAGTTCACACTGCCACCCAGCTTTGTGTCATCCGCAAACTTGATAGTGTTGCTCCTAATTCCCTCTTCCAAATCATTAATATATATGGTAAACAGTTGCGGCCCCAACACCGGGCACTCCACTCGCCACTGCCTGCCATTCTGAAAAGGACCCGTTCACTCCTACTCTTTGCTTCCGGTCTGCCAACCAATTTTCTATCCATGTCAACACCTTACCCCCAATATCATGTGCTCTAATTTTAGTCACCAGTCTCCCTTGCGGAACATTATCAAAGGCTTTCTGAAAGTCTAGATAAACTACATCCACTGGCACGGCTTCATTCATTTTACGTCACATCCTCAAAAAATTCCAGATTAGTCGAGCATGATTTCCCTTTCATAAATCCATGTTGACTTGGACTAATCATTTTACTGCTATCCAAATGCCCTAATATTACCTCTTTAACCTCCAGCATCTTTCCCACCACCGAAGTCAGGCTAACTGATCTGCAATTCCCCGTTTTCTCTCTCGCTCCTTTCTTGAAATGTGGGATAACATTAGCTATCCTCCAATCCACAGGAACTGATCCTGAATCTATTGAACATTGGAACATGATCACCAATGCTTCCACTATTTCTAGAGCCATCTCCTTGAGGACCCTGGGATGCAGACCATCAGGCACAGGGGATTTATCATCCTTCAGTCCCATTAGCCTCTCTTTCCCTTCTCTCTCTCGTGCCGAGACCATTCTTCAGACCTGAAGATTAAGTCTGAAGAGTCTCGACCCGAAACGCCACCCATTCCTTCACTCCAGAAAAACTGCCTGTTTTGTGCGTGGGAGCTTGTGTGCATTCCGCATGCAACGAGACTGTAATAAATAAAAAGTGCTTCTTCAACGCCAAGGGGGGGGGGAGGGAAGTGGGTGGAGATAAAATTGTTTGTTATTGGGCAGACTTGTCATAGAACCGCCAGAGAATGTGTGTGTGTGTGTGTCCCCCCCCCTTGTTTTCAAAGCGATTTACTCTGCCCCAAGCCGTCCGTCCCCGCAGCTGGGGTGGGGGTGAATCACTTGGTGTGGGTGTCAGTGTCCGGGGGTGGGAGGGAATCATCCCGGTGTGGGGGATGGGGCTCGATGGCGGTGCATCGCAGTCAGTGACTCTGGGTGGGCGGATGCCCCGGCAGATGGAGACGGAGGAGAGAGAAGGTGGAGAGAAAGAGAGGAGGAGAGAGAAAGAGAGTAGAGAGGAGGAGAGGGATGAGGTGAGACAGGAGAAGAGGGAAGAGTGGAGAGAGAGAGAAGAGGGAAGAGAGAAGGGGGAGACAGGAGCTGGGGGTCATTTTCCCACACAAGCCATACGTGATTGGGCAATCTGAACCCAAGCACCAAGTTGAAAGCGGCCGAAGGTGTGCATCGCTCGGGACAGCCCCCACTCTCCCACAGCCAGCCTCCGCAGGCTGCGGGTCGGGTGGAGCGGAGGTTTGGGACAATGTTCATGCCTCCACAGTGATGTGATGGACGCGGGGGTCTGGACCAATCGCTGACATGTCCCGCCCCCCGCAACGTCATGTCCGTTATTGGACTTTACTGTTGAGCGGCAGTCGGTTCATTAGCTTGTAGGCGACGCCGCCTTTCCGGTAGGTGGCGTTTTGACAGAGCAGCCATTCGGTGAGTTTGCTTTTAGGCGACACAGCTTTTTGGATAGTTGGCTTTTAGGCGTCCCGCCCTTTCGGTTAGGTGGCATTTCGTCTTCGTACTCTTTTGGGTTTTTGGCGTTTCGGCCTCGTTTCCATTCGGTTCTTTGGCTTCGACTTCTTTGCTTCGGCTTCTCGTCCGTCGGCGCCACATCCGGGTACCATTTTATCAGCTCCACAGTTCTATTGTTTTCCTCTTGAGATCACATGTTCCCTAGCCAACAACCTGCTTACCCTGCCTGAGGCCATTTGTGGCTGGCCCTGAGTGGTCCTGGTCTTTTCTCGCCTCCAGCTATTCATCCCTCCCTCACCCCTTTACTTTCAGTCTGAAGTCATGGCATCCATCTTTTTTCTCCAGAGATGTTCCATGAACCGCTAAGTTGCTCAAGCACTGTGTGTCTATCTTTGGTATAAACCAGCATCTGCAGTTCCTGTTTATACAAAATAATTCTGTTTGATGGCTGCGTCAATTGCTTTTCTGGATTCCCAGATTTTTTTTATTGGATCCTTGAACTAAAAGAGCAAGAGGGTAATAAAACATCAATTTCTCTGAATTGCTCCAACGCTATCTGGCTAGGACTGATTCTGCCACGGCCTTAGAAGTTACTCCAAGTCTTCTGCCTCTTACCACAAGTTGAGAGATCTCCTGGGGAACATGGATCAATTTCATCCCATGATCTTGTCCCAAGTATAATTTCTCCAGAGAATTAATGAAGCAAATCTCCTGAGGAAAGGCTCGGAACCTGTTTCCAGTCAGACCAAGAATCTTCAGCTTAGTCAGGTCCTTTATTTCTGGAGCCACCTGCAAATAACATGAGCATTTAATTGTTTTGCAGAGCTGTGAGGAGTGCAAATATTGCAAGTACCATTGTTTTCACAGAATGTTAAACCTCTTAGAATATAAAGTCCTTTTCTGATGAAGGTTGGAATTCCAATTCAAATGGGATGGTGGATACAAATATATCATCAGAGCTTTTTAAATAGAAATGGATGTAGCATCCAAGTCATGCAGCATAGAAACAGGACCCTCAGACCAACAAAGATGCTCCACTTAATGCGTCCCTTAATGCGTCCCTTTTGCCTGCATTTGGTTCATATATCTCCTAAATCTTTTCTTGCCATGTATCTAGCGAAATTTTAAAAAAATGTTATTGTACCTACCTCAAGTACTTCCTACTTTCTAGCAGCACATTTCATATACCACCACCCTTTCCTCTTGTGGTCTTATTAAATCTTTCCCATGTCACCTTAAACCTGTGTACTTTAGTTCTTGATTCTCTTACCCTGGGAAAAAGGCTCTATTCGTCTCATCTATTCCACTAAGACACAAAGTGCTGGAGTAACTCAGTGGGTCAGGCATATCTGGAGAAAAGGAATAGGTGGTGTTTTGGGTCGAGACTCTTCCAAAGACTGTGAGTCAGGGGAGGGAAACTAGACGTATAAAAAGTTACAGAACAAATCAGAACTGGTCCCAATGGCCAAGAAGCCCACAATGGTCCATTGTTGGTTGAGGAGGTGATAACAAAATGACAGTGAAATTAGCAGGATGACAAGGGTGGGAGGGATGGAGAGAGAGTGAATACAAGGGTTACTTGAAATTAGATAAATCAATATTCATACCGCTGGGTTGTAAGCTCCCAAGTGTAGTCCCTTTATGACTTTATTATGGTTTAAAATAATTTTAAATTATTTTAAATTATGATATTAATGATTTGGAAGAGGGAATTAGGAGCAACACTAGCAAGTTTGTGGATGATACAAAGCTGAGTGGCAGTGTGAACTGTGAAGAGGATGTTAGGAGGTTGCATGGTGACCTGGACAGGTTGAGTGAGTGGGTAGATGCAGTATAATATAGATAAATGTGAGGTTATCCATTTTGGCGGCAAAAACAAGGAGGCAGATTATTAGCTCAATGGGGATAGGTTAGGAAAGGGGGAGGTGCAGCGAGACCTGGGCGTCCTTGTACACCGGTCACTGAAAGTTGGCTTAGAGGTACAGCAGGCAGTGAAGAGAACTAATGGAATGTTGGCCTTCATAACAAGAGGATTTCAGAACTAGGGGCCACAGTCTTAGAATAAAGGGGAGGTCATTTAAGACTGAGATGAGAAAAACCTTTTTCACCCAGAGAGTTGTGAATTTATGAAATACCCTGCCACAGAGGGCAGTGGAAGTCAAGTTACTGGATGAATTTAAGAGAGAGTTAGATAGAGGTCTAGGGGCTAATGGAGTCAAGGGATATGGGGAGAAGGCAGGCAAGGGTTATTGATAGGGGACGATCAGCCATGATCACAATGAATGGCGGTGCTGGCTTGAAGTGCCGAATGGCCTCCTCCTGCACCTATTTTCTATGTTTCTATTATGACATCTATTCTCCTAGTGACTTTATACACGTCTATAAAACCACACCTCAGTCTCCTGGG
Source organism: Okamejei kenojei (assembly GCA_035221665.1). Lineage (NCBI taxonomy): Eukaryota > Metazoa > Chordata > Chondrichthyes > Rajiformes > Rajidae > Okamejei > Okamejei kenojei. Next base: position 63,366,115 of record CM069144.1, on the reverse strand, counting down.
CTCCAAATAATAAAATTCTAGACTGCCTAATCTTGCCCTAAAGTCTTGCAAAAAATCATCATAAATCTTCTCTGCCATCTTTCCAGCTTTATGGCATCTTTCCTGGAGCAGGATAATTAAAACAGAACACAGAACTTCAAATATGGTTTTGCCAATGCCTTATACACTGCAACATTAACATCCCAACCTCTATGCACAATTCTCTTTAAGAAATATATTGTTGAGTTTTGGGGAAGTAACGGGGGTTGGGAGGTGGTATTTAGAGTTGGACTAATTTGAACCACTAGCTGTGTGTGTACAAATTCCCCTCTAAACCTTTTCTATCCAGGAATCATAATTCTAAAATAAGGAGTTGGCTATTCAGCAGCAGAGATGAGAGGACATTTCCTCACCCAGAAAGTATGAAATAAGGGGATTAGAGGTCGCGGCTCAGTCGCTGACCATATTGTCAAGGGACATAGAGTTCATGCGAGAAAGTTGTAGAGGCAATATATCAGGCATGACCTTTTGAATGAAAGGGGCAGGTATAAGCAGCCACATGACCTACTCCCACTTCTATTTCTTACATTCTTATAAACTCTTACACCGTCTCTGACAACCCGTCCTCCACTCTGGTTCTGTCTCTTTCTGGTGCTCCATTCCACCCATCCATCCTGTGCTTCATACTTATGGTGTCAGGTTCTCTGATACTGTGCACTTTTCTCTACCTCACACGGTCTCTCGCATCCTTTCTCCAACTCATGCTTTGAATGCACAGGTATGAAGACTTGTACCTCTTTTAGTTTACTGTCATCCAGTGACAGCATCTCCAACTGGGCCAGGTCACAGATTTGCATTGGAAAGTACCTAAGAGGATTTTCACTGAGGTCCAAGAGGCGAATATTTGTCAAATTGGAGAAGCAACAGGTTAGTTTCTTTAACTGTGTGTTTTTTAGATAGAGGAGTTGTAAGCTGTCCGCCAAGTGGCACACAGCTGTTGGAAAAACATGGAGCTGATTATGAGAGAGAGCTAGTTCAACCAAATTGGCAGGGAATGCAGTGAAATTGTGATGCAGCCTATTTCCGCTAATATCTAATGCACAGATGTTTAGACATTTTCCCAGGGAATCGGGAAGGTTGCTCAACTGGTTATCACTTAAGTATAAATGCTTTAAGTTCTTTAGAGAATTGATATCATCAGGAAGCGAATGCAATAGATTCTGCCTCAAATTCAAAACTTCCAGCTTTGGCAGGAGGCAAAATCCTGGTGGCAAGCTGCACAGTTGGTTGTTGTTCAGGTGGAGTTGTTGCAGTTTGGTCAGGTTCCTGATTTCCCAGGGTAAGGATGTCAGACGATTGCCTGATAACCCCAGCAGTCGAAGATGATGCAGCTTCTTACATATCTGGGCTGGAAGCTGTACTAAGTTTAGATTGGCCAGGCGTAGTTCCTGCAATGCATGCAGATGGCACAGGGTGTTTGTGGGGATTCCACAATCCAGCGGATTGTCACTCAGATCCAAACTCTGGAGCTTTTGGCAGTTCACGAGCTGATCACAAATGCAACCCAGTTTGTTGTTGTTCAGGTACAAAACCCGGAGCTTCTGCAGCAAACCAATCTCAGGTGGAATCTCCTCGATCTGATTGCCCTCCAGGTGCAACTCTTCCAGGTATTGCAGACGCAGGATCGTAGGCGGAATCGAGTGCAGGTTTGTGCCACCCAGATCCTGAAACAATATGTGGCCCTTCAGCAACTGCACAACATCTGGGCCGGCTTCAGAGGCACTCAACAAACATGGAATATCTGGAATATTGAATTCTGCCTGATTATTGCACCGTCCTGCTGTCGGCATCTGGAAACAGAAGCCCTATAAGTCTAACACAGGAGTGGAAATTCCAGCCACTGCACACTGCAACACATTCCTTTCCCATCCTACGCCTCTTCCTTCCTTCATTACCTCTGACCCCTTATTCTCATCATCCTCACCCACACCAATCCACATACTCCTCCATCCTCAACACACCAACCCCACTCACTACACCGCTCAACCTTCTGCCATGCATCCATCCATTCTACCAAGCATCATCAACAATTCCTTACTGTAAGGGGCACATTTCCAAAGTAGGTGGCTGGCAAATATTATCACAAAAGGAAGTAGTTTCCCCTTACAGTTGTCCCAACATGAGCATGTTCCTTTGGCAATGGTACTTTCCCAAAGGAGCCCAATTAACTAAAAACTTGAGACAAGAACTTCTAATAATCATGACAATTCTTCTGATGAGGCACGTCCCACCCGTGACTCATCTGTTATGCAGAATAACATGAACAACTTTATCTCTCCTCCATCCTCACTTTGTCAACCCCACTTAAAAATCATCTCCTTCAACCTCCCTTTCCAACAATATAGAATTTAATACAGAGACATGTGAAGTGTTGCATTTTCGGAAGTCTAACATGGGCACGACCAACACAGTGAATGGTAGGGGTCTGTGGAGTGTTGTAGAGCAGAGGGATCTAGGAGTGCAGGGGCATGGTTCCTTGAAGGTGCAGTCACAGGTAGATAGCGTGGTCAAAAAGGCTTTTGGAACATTGGCCTTCAGTCAGAGTATTGCATAGAAGTTGGGAGGTCATGTTGCCGTTGTATAAGAGGGGATGCATGAAGGAGGAAAGATAAATGATGGGGAGAGTTGGTGAGGCTGCATTTAGAGTATTGTGTTCAGTTCTGGGCACCATGTTATAGGAAATATGTTGTCAAGCTGGAAAAGGTAGAGGTAAGATTTATGCGAATGTTACCAGGACTAGAGGGTCTGAGCTTTAGGGAGCGGTTGAGTAGGCTGGGAATCTATTCCCTGGAGTGCAGGGGGATGAGGGGTGATCTTATAGAGGTGTATAAGATTATGAGTGGAATAGATTGGGTAATTACCCAGAGAAGGTGAATTGAGGACCAGTAGACATTGGTTTAAGGTGAAGGGAAAAACATTTAATTGGAATCTGAGGGGTAACCTTTTCACACAAAGAGTGGTGGGTGTATGGAACAAGCTGCCAGAGAAGGTAGTGCAGGCTGGGACTATCCCAACATTTAAGAAATGGTTAGACAGGTACATGGATAGGACAGGTTTGGAGGGATATGGACCAAGTGCAGCTGGGACATATTTCACACACAGAGTTGTGAGTGTGTGGAATTCTCTGCCTCAGAGGGCGGTAGAGGCTTGTTCTCTGGATGCTTTCAAGATAGAGCTCTTAGGGATAGCTGAGTTAAGGGAAATGGACAGAAGGCAGGAACTGTGTACTGATTGTGGATGATCAACCATGATCACATTGAAGGGCTCGAAGGGCCGAATGGCCTACTGCACCTATTGTCTATTGTCACCGTGGGCAAGTTAGGCTGAAGGACCTGTTTTCACACTGTATCACTCCATGACTCTTTAGCTGCTCCCTTGTAACCTAATCAAAATCCACCCACCTCCACTACCACAACACACATTCCTCACAATCAACATCACGTCCACTTCCATCTCATATTTAACTCTTCCAACAACTCTCACCATCATTTATCTTTCCTCCTTCATGCATCCCCTCTCCCCTTTTCTTTATACCTCCTCCACCCACTCATGTTAATCTCCTTAACCAATCCTTACACCTATTAGCCAGACCTTTGTTGGTTCCTATGAATTGTGTTTGCTCCTTTCCAGGTCTCTTTAACCCACCACCACACATTCAAACACTCCCTCTCACCTTCACCAACCCCATTACAATTTCCCTTTTCACTAACATATATGACCATCCAATAACCTTTCCCTCCATCCCACCACAAATCCCACACTCCCTAATGACCCTATTTCACTCCAAATAGAGGTCATGTATGTTAGTGAAAAGGGAAATTTCACGGGTTGGGGGGAAAGTTAAGGAGAAGGACCAAAAGGGTAACGATTTCAGGATTACTGCCTGTGCCGCGTGACAGTGGGAGTAGGAATGAAATGAGGTGGAGGATAAATGCGTGGCTGAGGGACTGTGCAGTGGGCAGGGATTCAAGTTTCTTGATCACTGGGACCTCTTTTGGGGAAGGCATGATCTGTACACAAAGGACGGGTTGCACTTGAGCCCGAGGGGGACCAATATCCTGGCAGGGAGATTTGCAAAGGCTACTGGGGAGACTTTAAACTAGAAAGGCTGGGGGGAGGGACTCGGGTAGAGGGGGCTAGGGGTCAGGGTGTGGGGCAAGAGGCAGAGAAGGGAAGCACTCGGATCCAAAATGTAGGCGTGAAAGATGAAAAAGATAATAGACAGAGAATAAGGGATGGTGGGTTTCTAAAATGTGTATATTTTAATGCTAGGAGCATTGTAAGTAAGGTGGACGAACTTAGAGCCTGGATTGACACCTGGAAATATGATGTTGTGGCAATCAGTGAAACATGGTTGCAGGAGGGCTGTGATTGGAAACTAAATATTCCAGGATTTCGTTGCTTCAGGTGTGATAGAATTGGAGGGACCAGAGGGGGAGGTGTTGCATTGCTTGTCAGAGAAGATATTACAGCAGTGCTTTGGCAGGATAGATTAGAGGGCTCGTCTAGGGAGGCTATTTGGGTGGAACTGAGAAGTGGGAACGGTGTAGCAACACTTTTAGGGTGTATTATAGACCGCCAAATGGGGAGCGTGAATTGGAAGAGCAAATATGTAAGGAGATAGCAGATATTAGTAGTAAGCACAAGGTAGTGATTGTGGGAGATTTCAATTTTCCAAAAATAGACTGGGAAACACATTCTGTAAATGGGCTGGATGGTTTGGAGTTTGTAAAATGTGTGCAGGATAGTTTTTTGCAGCAGTACATAGAGGTATCGACCAGAGAAGGGGCAGTGCTGGACCTCCTGTTAGAAAATGAGGCAGGTCAGGTGACGGAGGTATGCGTTGGTGAGCACTTCGGGACCAGTGATCACAATACCATTAGTTTCAATATAATTATGGAGAGAGTCAGAACTGGACTTAGGGTGGAGATTTTTGATTGGAGAAAGGCTAACTTTGAGGGAATGCGTAAGGATTTTAAAGGAGTGAATTGGGACACTTTGTTTCATGGGAAGGATGTAGAAGAGAAATGGAGGACATTTAAAGGGGAAATTGTAAAAGTACAGAATCTTTATGTCCCTGTTAGGTTGAAAGGAAATAGTAAAAATTAGAAAGAGCCATGGTTTTCAAGGGAAATTGGACAGTTGTTTTGAAAAAAGAGAGATATCTACAATAATTATAGGAGGCATGGAGTAAATGAGGTGCTAGAGTATAAAGAATGTAAAAAGAATCTTAAGAAAGAAATTAGGAAGGCTAAAAGAAGATATGAGGTTGCTTTGGCAAGAAAGGTGAAAGTAAACCCAAAGGGTTTCTACAGCTATATTAATAGCAAAAGGATAACGAGGGATAAAATTGGACCATTAGAGAACCAGAATGGACAGCTATCTGCAGAGCCAAAAGAGATGGGGGAGATATTGAACAATTTCTTTTCTTCGGTATTCACCGAGGAGAAGGACATTGAACTCTGTGAGTTAAGGGGAAAAAGTAGAGTAGCTATGGAAACTATGAGATTCAAAGAGGAGGAAGTACTGACACTTTTGAAAAATATAAAAGTGGATAAGTCTCCAGGTCCTGACAGGATATTCCCTAAGACATTGAGGGAAGTTAGTGTAGAAATAGCAGGAGCTATGACAGAAATATTTCAAATGTCCATTAGAAACGGGAATAGTGTGCCGGAGGATTGGCGTACTGCGCATGTTGTTCCATTGTTTAAAAAGGGTTCAAAGAATAAACCTAAGCAATTATAGACCTATTAGCTTGACGTCAGTGGTGGGCAAATTAATGGAAAGGATACTTAGAGATAATATATATAAGCATCTGGATAAACAGGGTCTGATCAGGAACAGTCAACATGGATTTGTGCCTGGAAGGTCATGTTTGACAAACCTTCTTGAATTTTTTGAAGCGGTAACTAGGGAAATTGATGAGGGTAAAGCAGTGGATGTTGTCTATATGGATTTCAGTAAGGCCTTTGACAAGGTTCCCCATGGAAGGTTGGTTAAGAAGGTTCAATCTTTGGGTGTAAATGGCGGAGTAGCAAGATGGATTCAACAGTGGCTGAATGGGAGATGTCAGAGAGTAATGGTGGATGGCTGTTTGTCAGGTTGGAAGCCGGTGACCAGTGGGGTGCCTCAGGGATCTGTGTTGGGTCCACTGTTGTTTGTCATGTACATCAATGATCTGGATGATGGGGTGGAAAATTGGATAAGTAAGTATGCAGATGATACTAAGATAGGTGGTGTTGTGGATAATGAAGTAGATTTTCAAAGTCTACAGAGAGATTTGGGCCATTTGTAAAAGTGGGCTGAAAGATGGCAGATGGAGTTTAATGATGATAAGTGTGAAGTGCTACATCTTGGCAGGACAAATCAAAATAGGACGTACATGGTAAATGGTAGGGAATTGAGGAATGCTGTGGAACAGAGGGATCTAGAATAACTGTGCATAGTTCCCTGAAGGTGGAATCGCATGTAGACAGGGTGGTAAAGAAAGCCTTTGGTGTGCTGGCCTTTATAAATCAGAGCATTGAATATAGGAGTAGGGAAGTAATGTTAAAATTGTACAAGGCATTGGTAAGACCAATTCTGGAGTATGGTGTACAATTTTGGTCGCCTAGTTATAGGAAGGATGTCAACAAAATAGAGAGAGTACAGAGGAGATTTACTAGAATGTTGCCAGGGTTCCAGCAACTATGTTACAGAGAAAGGTTGAACAAGTTAGGTCTTTATTCTTTGGAGCGCAGAAGGTTAAGGGGGGACTTGATTGAGGTCTTTAAAATGATGAAAGGGATAGACAGAGTTGACGTGGATACGTTTTTCCCATTGAGGGTAGGGAAGATTCAAACAAGAGCGCATGACTTGAGAATTAAGGGACAGAGGTTTCTGGGTAACTTGAGGGGTAACTTCTTTACTCAGAGGGTGGTGGCTGTGTGGAATCAGCTTCCACAGAAGTGGTGGAGGCAGGATCGATTTTAACATTTAAGAGTAAAGTGGATAAGTATATGGACGTGAAGGGAATGGAGGGGTATGGTCTGAGTGCAGGTAGATGGGACTAGGGGAAAACAAATGGTCGGCACGGGCTGGAAGGGCCGAGAGGGCCTGTTTCCGTGCTGTAATTGTTATATGGTTATATGGTTATATGGTTAAATAGCAACACCATGCCCTCTCCGTCATTCCATCCCTTGTTCTGTTCTCTCTCAACAACCACCACCCAACTCCCGTGCCTTTGCACAAATCCCTCCCCGCATTAGGCCACCAACTCCTCCCTCTGGTCACTCACAACACCCAGCACGCATTGCCCCTCCCATCAATCCCCCTCAATGTACTCTCCCCAGTTCACTCTGTCAACCCTACCATCTCCCACGCCCCAGCTCCATATCTTTAACTCAGTTCTCCCCTTCTCCTACCACTGTACACCCTCTGACCACTGCCCCACTTCCCTCCACTGTGCACCCTCACCTCACTGAACCCAACCTCCCTCATTGATCCCGCTCCCTCCCTCCCCCTCCCACACTGCCCCCCCTCCCCCTCCCTCTCTGCCCCCCTTCCCTCCCCCTCCCTCCCACACTGACCCCCTCCCCTCCCACACTGCCCCCCTCCCCCTCCCCCTCCCTGACCCCCTCCCCCTCCCCCTGACCCCCTCACTCCCTCCCTGCCCCCCCCCCCTCCCCCCCTCCCCCCTCCCTGCCCCCTCCCCCTCCCTCCCTGACCCCCTCCCCCTCCCTCCCTGACCCCCTCCCCCTCCCTCCATGACCCCCTCCCCCCTCCCACACCTCCCCCCTCACCTCTCTGACCCCCTCCCCCTCCCCCTGACCCCCTCCCCCCTCCCTCCACTCCCCCTCCCCCTGCCCCCTCCCACCCCCCCTCCCCTCCCTCCCCCTCCCCCTCCCTCCCCCTCCCCTGACCCCCTCCCCCTCCCCTCCCTCCCTCCCTGACCCCCTCCCCCTCCCACCCCTCCCTCCCTGACCCCCTCCCCCTCCCACCTGCCCCCCTCCCACCCTCCCCCTCTGCCCCCTCCCCCCCCTCCCTCCCTGACCCCCTCCCCCCCCTCCCTGACCCCCACTTCCCTCTCTGACCCCCTCCCTCCCTGACCCCCCCCTCCCTGACCCCCTCCCCCCTCTCTCCCTCCCCCCTCCCCCCCCTCCCTCCCTGACCCCCTCCCCCTCCCCCTCCCCCCCCTCCCCTCCTGACCCCCTCCCCCTCCCCCTCCCTCCCCTCTGACCCCCCCCCCTCCCACCCCCCCTCCCCCTCCCACAGTGGCCGTCACCTACCTCCACCTTCCTCCAACGCCGCCGCCCTCTCCCTCTCTCCCTCTCTCCGGCGTTGCGGGGGCCGCGGACACAGCGGTCACCATGGGAACCGGCGGCGCCGGGAAGCGTCCTGAGAGACGACGGGGTCTCCCACCGCGCGCCGCACGGCCCCGGCTGACGTCATCACTCCCCGGAGTGACCGGACCGAACGACCCCGGCCCGCGGTGAGCGTCACCCCCCCCCCCCACCCCCCCCCCCCCCCCCCCCAACACCGCCCTCAACACCGCCCCCCCCCCACCCCCCCCCCCCGCCCCACACCCCCCCCCCCCAACCCCGCCCCCACACTGCGCCCCCCCCCACCCCCCCCCCTCGCCCTCACCGACCCCGCCCCAAAATAATGCCACAGATTTTAACATATATCCAGGCCCACTCCAAGGAGGGCTCCAGCCCCCCCCACGGCGCACACCCAGGCCCAGCCCAGAGCGGCCGCCCAGCCCCACACACCCAAAAGCCACACCCTCAACCATGGGCCCACCCTACCCCAGCCCCACACCCAACCCAGCTCCAACATTGGTGAAGTTGAGAGTCAGAAATTGCGAGGGTGTAGTAACCGAGCGGGGGGGGGGGGGGGGGAGTGTGGGAAGGGTTGTTTTTGGTAGGGAGCATTTGCATTTTTCAGCTTGAAATTGTGCACTCTGGTGCATACTGTTGCGATTCTTTTAACTTACACTTGAATGCAACATTTATGCCTCAATTGGATTAGTTATGAATAAGGTTAGGCTAAATTATATTACTATCTACATTCCACAGTAGAGCCAGGCTCTGATCAACAGGTGCAGCACATGAATGACATTCATGTATGGAAATCAGATTATAATTCATGCTGTTATGCATATATATAGCGAAACAAAAACGTACAAGGCCTTCCATCACTGTTTCCCACAAATAAATCAATTCACCTTACCCTTTGACTATAGAAACAAGACGAAAATAATGCCACATATTCAACCGTATATGATTCTATGAAATTAAGATAAAAATGTAAAACATATATATGGAAACAGGCCCTTCGGCCCCACCAAGTCCACACCGACCAGCAATCTACCATACACCAGTTGTATCCTACACGCCACGGACTATCTACAGAGGCCAATTGACCTACAAACCTGCACTTCTTTCGGATGTGGGAGAAACTGGAATATCCAGAGAAAACCATGTGGTCATAGGGAGAATGTACAAATACTGTACAGACAGCACCCGTAGTCAGGATCCAATCTGGGCCTGTGGTGCTGCAAGGCAGCAACTCTACCGCTGCGCCACCGTGCCACCCCATTACATTCTTTTTTCTGTAATATATTTATTATGGTGTCACGTCAATAAAGATGAACACATGATTCTGATTTCTGCCCTTAGTTGGATAACACACATCTCCAGTCATTGTGTTTTATGACTGGTTTTCAACCTCTTGAGTCTGAAGGTCTCGACCTGAAACATCACCTATTCTTTCCCTCCAGACATGCCGCATGTCCTGCTGTGTTATTCCAGCTTTTAGTGTCTATCTTCAGTCCACCATCTGCAGTTCCTTCTTACACGCTTTGTTAAGCGAAACAGGTCCTATTCTCATAATATTATTCACCTCAACTAAGTCTTTTCTTCACCTCTGTTGCTACAGAGAACACAATCCCAGTTATCAAATCTTTCTTCAAAATGAAAAAAAAATTCCAGCCCCGCCAATATGTTCATAAATCGCCCCTGGATCCTCTCCAGAGCAATTGCACCCTTTCTACAGTGTGTCACAGTCTTACAGCATGGAAACAGGCCCTTCATCCCAACTTGTCCACGCAGAACAAGATGCCCCATCTAAACTAGTCCCATTAATCCACATTTGGCCCATATCCCATTAAACCTTGTGTGTGTGTGTAAGGGTGTGTGTTAGGTCGTGCGTGAGAGTTTGTGTCAGTGAAGCGGCGACAACACCCGGAGTGAGCGGAGACTTGGCGATGTCCAGGGAGCATTTCCCTCTCCTCCCCCCCCCCCCCCCCCACCCCCCCCCCCCCCACCTCCCCGAGAATGCTGGCCGGCCTAGATGCTCTGTGTCCAGCTGGGGTCCGGGGGAGGTGAGGGACAGAGACCCGGGGGTCGAGCATTGGAGCGGAGCTATAGCCCGAGATTCATCCCCGTGGCTCCGGAGATGGCACCGACCCCCCACTCACCCGGTTCGCTTCTGGCAACTCCATGCAGTGTGGGCAGAGCGGCCGACAGCCACAGAGCCACCGGAGGTGAGGGTGGGAGGGGGGTCGGTGCTGGGACCACCGCCGCGTCTCACCTGTCACACCATCTGCACGGGAATGTGAATGCGGGTGGGGCAGCATCTATAGAGCGGTAGACAAAAATGCTGGAGAAATGCTTGAGTGTGAAGAAGGGTCAAACTCAGATATAGATGCTGCTTTACCCACTGCCTTTCTCCAGCATTTTAGTCTACATTGCCATTTTAAATAGTGTGCGATCGGCTTTTAAATTGCACGTTCTTTACAGAAAAACTATTCTCATTGGTGAGTGTGGACGAGTGTGACTTTATTTATTTATTCATATTTTTTTAATATTTTTTTGAGAGTGAGAACTTCTGTCATCAGCGTGAGAGCGTGAGAATTTCCTCAAATGCGTTAGTCTCATGCTCAGTGCGTGAGAGTTGGCAGCCCTGCCCAACCCCACACTATCCCCCACAATGCGGTGATGCCGCCCCTTCCACCCCCCCACCCCCCAGCCCCACATCACCCCCACCCCCCATCCCCACACCACCCTCAACACTCCCCCCCCAGCCCCACAACCACCCTCTCCACTCCCCCCCCCCCCCCATCCCCATCCCCCACACCACCCCCCCACTCCAGCCCCACACCACCCTCAGCCCCACACCACCAACACACCCCCAGCCCACGAGGCAACGGCCTCGCAGCAGCAACAACAACTTTGTGTTAGCGGACCAACATGTATGTATTTCGAACCTATTATGCCTGAATAAAGTAACCCGTTTGTTCACGACGTTTGGTGCTCTTCAGGGTGACATTTTGGGTCGAAGCTCTTCTTCAGACTGAGAGTCAGGGGAAAATGAAACAAAATTCTGCCTCTTTGCTTTTGTATTGTGCTGCAAGACGGAGGGGCGTAGCAGGGAAGATAAGCTATGCGATCTGTGGACAAAAATGGAACCTAAATGTTGACTCGGAGCTGCAGATACTGGCTAATCAAAAAAAAATCAAAGTGCTGAAGTACTTAATTGGATCAGACAGCATCTCCAGAGGACATGGGTAGGTGACCTTTTGGGTCAAGATCCTTCAGTCTGATTATTGGGAGGGGGAGAAACCTGGAAAAGTGGTGGATGGGATGGGAACAACTCAGGTAGATGGTAGGTTGTTGCAGGAGAGGGGGTTTGATTGGCAGATGGGTGGACAATGAACACACAGCTGTGGTAGGAAGTCTGGGTAAAACATTGTTGAAGTAAATGTCTGGTATGATGTACTGATATGGGCAGAAAGAGTGAGTTGGGAATTTGAAATTGAGTCATAGTCACAGAGTGATATTGTGTGGACCCTTCGGTCAACAATGTCCCAGCTACACTAGTCCCACTTGCCTGCGCTTGGTCCATATCCCTCCAAACCTGTACCTGTCTAACTGTTTCTTAAACGATGAGATAGTCCCAGCCTCAACTATCTCTTCTGGCAGCTTGTTCCATTCACCCACCACCCTTTGTGTGAAAAGGATATCCCTATTAAATATTTTCCCCTTCATCTTAAACCTATGTCCTCTGGTCCTCTATTGCCCTACTGGGAAAGAGACTGTGTGCATCTACCCGATCTATTCCTCTCATGATTTTGTATACCTCTATAAGATTTCCCCTCATCCTCCTGCCCTCCATGGAATAGAGACTCAGCCTACTCAACCTCTCCCTTTCACTCACACCCACTAGTCCTGGCAACATCCTCGTAAATCTTTTCTGAACCCTTTCATGCTTGACATTTCATGCCCAGAACTGAACACAATATTCAAAATGAGGTCGCGCCAACGTCAGCTGCAGTGTGCCCAATTGGAAGATAAGGTGCTATTCCTCAAGTCTGCGTTGGGCCTTGTTTTAACAGTATAGTGGGTGCACCACAAAGGTAAGAGTGCAGGCAACTGGGAGCTCCGACTCACCCCTGTAGACTGAGTGCCAGTGCTCTGCATTCACCCAATCTCCATTTGGTGTCTTGAGTGATGGTCACGTTGTGAACCCCAAATGCAATACGCTAGGTTGAAAAAGTGCAAGACAATTGCTATTTCAGCGGGAAAGAGTGTTCAGACCCCTGATTGGTGGGGATTGTAGGTGTAACCCAGACCATCACAAACCAACGTGTCTTCCATTGACTCCTACACTTCATGCTGCCTCGGCAAGGCCAACAACATCATCAAGGAAGAGTCTCACCTGAGTCACTCCCTCTTTTCTCTCTCCCATCAGGCAAGAGGTACAGAAGTATGAAAACGCACACCTCCAGATTTAGATACGGTTTCTTCCTCGCTGTTATCAGGCAACTGAACCATCCTACCAACAACTAGAGAGTACTCCTGAGTGACTCAGGTTTTTTGCACAAAGTCCGCAGGCATGGCCACTTTTCATTTCACTGCACATCCTGTATGTATATGTGACGAATAAACTTGACTTGAGCTACTATCTACCTCATTAAAGAACCTCAGACTATTTTTAATCATACTTTACTGGACATTACCTTGCACTAAACATTATTCCCCTTATCGCATCTGTACACTGTGGATGGCTCGATTGTCATCATGCATAGTCTTTCTGTACACTGGATAGCACGCAACAAAAAGCTTTTCACTGTATTATTCACTGGATATATATCTATACTTTTCACTGGATATATAACTAAAGTTAACTAATCTAAAGAAGAGGTAGAAAGATGGAAATTTCAACTTCTGCAGTTGCACGGGAAGTTGCCATAGGTTTGGGAATGATTGACAAGGAAGATAGAACAGACTAGAGAGGAATCAAAGTACAGGTCAACCACCACTTTTCTGGAAACTTATGGTGTGGCACCTCCTTTTGATGAGGGCAAGGCCGTAGACATTGTCTTTATGGACTTTAACAAGGCCTTTGATAAGATTCAGTATAGTAGGCTGCTCGTGAAGGTTATATCGCATGAGTTCCAGCGAGAACTAGCCGACTGGAAACAGAATTGGAAACAGAGTGAGTGGTGGAAGGTTGCTTTTTGCACTGGAGATCTGTGACTAATGCTGGACCTTGGGGATCAGTGCTGTCCCCATTGCTCTTTGTTAGCTATATTTTAAGGTCAAAACAGGACAGCACCTTTTACAATGAATTGTAGGGCATACGGAATGTTGTACAGCAGAGAGACCTAGGAGCACAAGTACATAGTTTCCGAAGGCGGCATCACAGATGGCGGGAGTGGTGCAGAAAGCTTTTGGAGATGCATTCATCAGTTGGGAATTGACTAAGTTGGCATGTTACGTCATAGTTGTATATGACATAGGTGTGGCCACACTTGGAATATTGTGTTCAGGTTTGGCCACCCTGCTACGGAAAGATACTATTAAGGTAGAAAGAGTGCAGAGAAGATTTACGAGGATGTTGCCAGGACTCGAAGGCCTGAGCTATAGGAGAGGTTGGACAGGCTAGGACTTTATTCCTTTGAGTGCAGGAGGCTAAGGGGTGATCTTATAGAGATTTATAAAATCATGAGGGGAATAGATAGACTGAGTAGGGAATCAAGAATTAGTGGACATAGGTTTAGATTTATTATTGTGCATATCGAGATACAGTGAAGTGTTTTATTTTGCATGTTATCCAGTTGGACAAGATAATACTATACATAATTAGTATTACCACATAATACTATACATAAAGGGGAAGATACATTGTGCAGAAGGTCTCCGCATCCTAGCTCATCAGTTCCAGAGACAGTGCTACATCTGCAACGGGGTGGAGGTGAATTGGACAGTACTTTTGCTTACAGAAGAGAAATTCAGAAGCTTGATAACAGAGGGGAAGAAGCTGCTCCTGAGTCTGGTGGTGAGTGCTTTCAAGCTTCTGTACTCTGTGTGCAATAGGAGTAGGGAAAACAGGGCTCGAAATTAACGGTTGCCCGGGTGCCAATGACCACCCAAAGCAGGCCCGTACGAAGCTTTTCAAAAAAGGGGGGTGGCATGGCAGGATTATGAAAATGTTATGTGAAGTAATGTGCGCACAGTGCACATCACGAGCGTGAAGCCCTTCGCGGCCAGGGTTTTAGATGATCTCTGCTGCCCTCTGAGCCTTATTTTGGAGCATTTTTGCACCAAATTTATGACCAATATTTCAGAAATAACGTTCGTGGAGTCAAGATTAATAATTGCAGAGCTGCCAAGTTTCACCGAGCATTTCCGTATTTTGAAGACTGAAAAATCAGTATTTTGTTGGGGAAATCGGTATTTCTCACTTAAATGCAATGGAACGTACTACACAGAAACTGGATTTTTGAAAATCAGTGTTTTGCTTGCAACCTCATGTATTCTCAAATATTATTATGGAATACTGAATTGTGAAACCATTTTTGAAATGTGAATTTATCTTTCTTGATTTTGATTCCATAACCTAAAAATATATAATAATATACATACATTTCAAAATTCATCATATATCAATATGCTGGCATGATGCTGCATAATCATTCAGGTGCTCCTGGATGTATATTGCCATTTACCCCTACTACTAATGCAAAGGCATTTGTTGGCCTTAGCCTATATGCCATTCCTGGTTCCACGAATATAGCACCTCAGACCAGTTTATCTAGCACGGCAGTCCTCAGTTTGTTAATGCTGTCAAAGCATGTGTCGTTCCGCAGTACACTGATGTAGGTGGCCCTACTTCTACCTCTTCTTGCAGTGCCACGTTTGGACTCCCGAAGTGTGACTTTATCTTCAATGGCAGTGTTCAGCTCTGTCCAAGGCCTGTGTCATTCCGCAGCCAGTACACTGACGTAGGGAGCCCGACTTCTACCTCTTCTTGCAGTGCCCTGTTTGGGCTCCCAAAGTGTGAGGGGATTAGAAGACAGTTCAGGATTCCTCTCACAGACTTTGACAACACTCTTGGCAGACCATCATATATTGCCATTCAGCCATAAATCACATTTTCCAGTTCCATTTTCCAAGAATGTAACTGTGCAAACCTAGTCACCCAAGTCATGGGCAAAGTCATAGTGAATGTACATTAAGGCGCGTGCAGACAGCCTGTCATTGCTCATGGAAGTCCTGGGTAGTGATGCAGGCGACGGACACGCGTGGCACGGCTGCATATATTGCCATTTAGCCAGAAATCATGTTTTGCAGTTCCAAACCTAGTCATGATTTTGTCCAAGTTATATAACCATATAACAATTACAGCACGGAAACAGGCCCTCTCGGCCCTTCCAGTCCATGCCGACCATTTGTTTTCCCCTAGTCCCATCTACCTGCACTCAGACCATACCCCTCCATTCCCTTCCCGTCCATATACCTATCTACTTTACTTTTAAATCTTAAAATCGATCCTGCCTCCACCACTTCTGCTGGAAGCTCATTCCACACAGCCACCACCCTCTGAGTAAACAAGTTCCCCCTCACGTTACCCCTAAACTTCCGTCTCTTAATTCGTATGTCATGCCCTCTTGTTTGAATCTTCTCTACCCTTAATGGGAAAAGCTTATCCACGTCAACTCTGTCTATCCCTTTCATCATTTTAAAGACCTCAATCAAGTCCCCCCTTAACCTTCTGAGCTCCAAAGAATAAAGACCTAACTTGTTCAACCTTTCTCTGTAACAAAGTTGCTGGATCCCAGGCAACATTCTAGTAAATCTCCTCTGTACTCTCTCTATTTTGTTGACATCCTTCCTATAATTAGGCGACCAAAATTGTATACTCCAGAATTGGTCTCACCAATGCCTTGTACAATTTTAACATTACTTCCCTGCTCCTATATTCAATGGTCTGATTTATAAAGGCCAGCACACCAAAGGCTTTCTTTACCACCATCTACATGCGATTCCACCTTTCAGGGAACTACGCACATTTATTCCTAGATCTCT
Source organism: Okamejei kenojei (assembly GCA_035221665.1). Lineage (NCBI taxonomy): Eukaryota > Metazoa > Chordata > Chondrichthyes > Rajiformes > Rajidae > Okamejei > Okamejei kenojei. Next base: position 63,349,724 of record CM069144.1, on the reverse strand, counting down.
CTGTTCCACAACATTCCTCAATTCCCTACCATTTACCATGTACGTCCTATTTTGATTTGTCCTGCCAAGATGTAGCACTTCACACTTATCAGCATTAAACTCCATCTGCCATCTTTCAGCCCACTTTTCCATATGGCCCAAATCTCTCTGTAGACTTTGAAAATCTACTTCATTATCCACAACACCACCTATCTTAGTATCATCTGCATGGAGGCGGTTGGGTTCTCTTCGCCACCGCCTCCCCTCCGGAGTGGCACACAGCGACCTCTGTGAGGGTAGGGTAGGCCGGGCAGGGCCGGCGTCGCCGCTGCTGCTGCTGTGCGAGGCCCGGCATTCGCTCCGACCCTCGGTCACCCCGCACTACAGCCGCCGCCGCTGACCAAAGCGATGGCTCGTGGCGGGGAGGGGGACTGGCGCCGGAGCAGGGGGAGACGGACCGGCGGGGGGCGGGGAGACGGACCGGCAGGGGGAGGGGGAGTGGGACCGGGGGGGGGAGACGGACCGGGGCGGGGGGGGAGGGGGGGCGAGGACCGCGGGGGGGGGGGGGGGAGACGACCGTGGGGGGGGGAGCGAGGCGCGGCGGTGGAGGGAGGGACCGCGGGGGGGGTAGACGGACCGGCGGGGGGGGGGCGTGGGAGCGGGCGGGGGGAGACGGACCGGGGGGGGCGAGGGACCGCGGGGGGGGGGGTAGACGGACCGGCGGGGGGGCGAGGGACCGGGGGGGGAGATGGACCGGCGGCGGGGGAGGGGGGGGCGAGGGACCCGCAGGGGGGGGGAGACGGACCGGCGGGGAGGTGGGGCGAGGGACCGGCGGCGGGCGGGGCGAGTGACCGGCGGGGTGAGACGGACCGCGGGGGGAGATGACAGGCGGGGGGGAGGGGAGGGGGAGACGGACCGGCGGGGGGGGGGGCGAGACGGTGGGCGAGGGACCGGCGAGGGGGGGAAGGGACCGGCTGGGGGGGGGGGAGACGACCGCGAGGGGGGGGGGCGAGGGACCGGCGGGGGGGGCGAGACGGACCCCGGGGGGGGGGGTCGAGGGACCGGCGGTGGTGGGGGGCGGCGGGTGGGGGGGCCAGTGGACCGGCGGGGTGGGGGGGGCGAGGGACCGGCGGGGTGGGGGGGCGAGGGACCGGCGGGGTGGGGGGTGCGAGGGACCGGCGGGGTGGGGGGGCGAGGGACCGGCGGGGTGGGGAGACGGACCAGGCGGGGGGGGGGGGGGGCGGGGGGGGGGCGGGGGGGGGGGGGGGGGTGGGGGGGCGAGGGACCTCGGGGTGGGGGGGAGACGAGGGACCGGCGGGGTGGGGGGGGAGACCGAGGGACCGGCGGTGGGGGGGAGACGGACCGGCGGGGGGGAGACGGACCGCGGGGGGGGGGGGGCGAGGGACCGGCGGGGGGGGCAAGGGACCCGGCGGGGGTGGGGGGGCGAGGACCGGCGGGGTGGGGGGGTGAGGGACCGGCGGGGGGGGCGAGGGACCGGCGGGGGGGGGGGGCGAGGGACCGGCGGGGGGGGGGGGGCGAGGGACCGGCGGGGGGGGGGCGGGGACCGAGGGACCGGCGGGGGGCGAGGGACCGGCGGGGTGGGGGGGCGAGGGACCGTGCTGGGAGACACCGCAGCCCCCCCGGGCACGGTGAAGCGGCAACTCCTTTTTTTTTTTTTCCCAAATCATCTCGAGGGTAAGTTTAAACACACCCTAATAAAACCCGCACTACAGCCCCGGGGCAACTGACCAAAAGCGATGGCTCGGTCGGGGAGGGACTGCGCCGGAAAAAAGCAGTGGTAGACGGAACCGGCGGGGGCGGGAGAACGGACCTGCAGGGGGAGGGGGGAGTGGGACCCGGGGGGGAGACGTTCCGGTGCGGGGAGGGGGGGCGAGGGACGGCGGGGGGGGGGGGGGGGGGGGAGACAGACCGGTGGGGGGGGGGGGTGGGGGGGGGGGAGCGAGGGATCAGCGCGGGGGGAGGGAGGGGAACCGCGGGGGAGAAGGACGGACCGGCGGGGTGGGGGCGTGGGAGCGGCGGGGGGAGACGGACCGTCAGGGGGGGGCGAGGGACCTCGGGGGAGGTAGACGACCGGGGCGCGGGGGGGGGTGTGGCGAGGACCCGGGGGCGAGGCCCGGGGTTGTAGATGGACCGGCGCCGCGGGGGGAGGGGGGGGGGGGGGGGGGGGGGGGGGGCGAGGGACCCCCGCAGGGGGGGAGACGGAAAAAAACCGGCGGGGAATGGGGCGAGGCCGGCGGCGGGCGGGCGAGTGACCGGGGGGGTGAGACGGACCGGCGGGGGAGATGGACAGGCGTGGGGGGAGGGAGGGGTAAACGGGACCGCGGGGGGGGGGCCGAGACGGACCGCGGGTGGGCGAGGGACCGCGAGGGGGGGAGATGGACCGGTGGGGGGGGGAGACGGACCGGCGAGGGGGGGAGACGACCGGAGGGGGGGGGCGAGGGACCGGCGGGGGGGGAGACGGACCGGCGGGGGGGGGTCGAGGGGGGACCGGCGGGGGGGGGGGGCGGGGGGGGGTGGGGGGGGTGTGGAGGGGGCGGGGGGGGGGGGGGGGGGGGGGGGTGGGGGGCGGGGGGGGGGGGGGGGGGGGGGGCGGGGGGGGGGGGGGGGGGGGGGGGGGGGGGGGGGGGGGGGGGCGAAGGGAACCCCGCCGGGGGGGGGGTGGGGGGGGGGGGGGGGGTGGGGGGGGGGGGGGGGGGTCGAGGGACCTGCGGGGGGGTGGGGGGGGGGGGGGGGGGGGCGAGGGAAACCGGGGGGGGTGGGGGGTGGGGGGGGGGGGGGGGGGTGGGTGGCGAGGGAGGTACCGGCCGGCGGGGTGGGGGGGCGGGGACCGGCGGGGTAGAAACTGCCGGGGGGGCGAGGAACGGCGGGTAGGGGTGAGACCCGAGGGAAACCGGCGGTGGGGGGGCGAGGGAACCGGCGGGTGGGGGTGGAGACGGACTTCGGCGGGGGGAGGACGGAACCGGGGGGGGGGCGAGGGACCGGCGGGGGGGGCAAGGGACCGCGGGGGGGGGGGAGAGGACCGGCGGGGGTGGGGGGGGGGGGGGGGGGGGCGAGGGACCGGCGGGGGGGGGGGGGGCGGGGGGGGGGGGGGGGGGGGGGGGGGGGGGGGGGGGTGGGGGGGGGGGTGGGGGGGGGGGGGGGGGGGTGGGGGGGCGAGGGACCACCTCCACCCCGCCCCGCGGGGGGTGGGGGGTGAGGGACCGGGGCGGGAGGGAGGGGGGTTGGGGGGTGTATTGAGGGGGGGGGGGGGGGGGGGGGGGGGGGGGGGGGGGGGGGGGGGGGGGGGGGGGGGGGGGGGGGGGGGGGGGGGGGGGGGGGGGGGGGGGGGGGGGGGGGGGGGGGGGGGGGGGGGGGGGGGGGGGGGGTGGGGGGGGGGGGGGGGGGGGGGGGGGGGGGGGGGGGGGGGGGGGGGGGGGGGGGGGGGGGGGTGGGGGGGGGGGGGGGGGGGGGGGGGTGTGGTGGGGGGGGGGGGGGGGGGGGGGGAGGGGGGGGGGGGGGGGGGGGGGGGGGGGGTGGGGGGGGGGGGGGGGGGGGGGGGGGGGAGGGGGGGGGGGAGGGGGGGGGGGGGGCCGAGGGACCCGCGGGGGTGGGGGGGGGGGGGGGGGGGGGGGGGGGGGGGCGAGGAGACCGGCCGGGGGGGGGGGGGCGAGGGACCCCCAAAACCCCTCCACCCGGCGGGGGTGGGGGGGGGGGCGAGGGCCGTGCTGGGAGACAACCGCAGCCCCGGCACGGTGAACGCGGCACTCCTTTTTTTCTCCTTTTTTTTTTTTCTTCTTTTCCCAAATCATCTCGAGGGTAGTTTAAAAAACACACCCTATATAAAACAACAGCTTCCCCCTCCCCTCCGACCGCAAACGCAAAACGTCCCACACTCAAAAAAACACTCACCCAAACTAGGCCCGGGGCGTCGCGGTCGAGGCGATGCATTGAAAACGGCGGGGGGGCGATGGGACGCGGCGGTGGTGGGGGGGCGAGGGACCGGCAGGGGGGGGGGGGGAGGGACCCGGGCGGGGTGGGGTGGCGGGGGGGGACCGGCGGGGGGGGGGGAGACCGGACCGGGCGGGGGGGAGACGGACCGGCGGGCGGGGGGGGGGGCGCGGGACCGGCGGGGGGGGCGAGGACCGGGTGCGGGGGGGGTGGCGAGGGGGGACCCCCCGGCGGGGTGGGGGGGGCAGGGAACCCCGGCGGGGTGGGGGGGGCCGAGGGACCGGCGGGGGGGGGGGGGGCGAGGGACCACCCGGCGGGGTGGGGGGGCGAGGGACCGGCGGGGGGGGGGGCGGAGGGACCGGCGGGGGGGGGGGGGGGGGGGGGGGGGGGGGGGGGGGGGGGGGGGGCGAGGGACCGGCCGGCGGCGGCGGGGGGGCGGGGGGCGGGGGGGGGGGGGGGGGGGGGCCGAGGAGGGGGGACCCGGCGGGGGGGGGGGGGGGGGGGGGGGGGGGGGGGGGGGGGGCGAAGGGACCCGGGGCGGGGCGGGGGGGGGGGGGGGGGGGGGGGGGTGGGGGGGGGGGGGGGGGGGGGGGGGGGGGGGGGGGGGGGGGGGGGGGGGGGGGGGGGGGGGGGGGGGGGGGGGGGGGGGGGGGGGGGTGGGGGGGGGGGGGGTGGGGGGGGGGGGGGGGGGGGGGGGGGGGGGGGGGGGGGGGGGGGGGGGGGGGGGGGGGGGGGGGGGGGGGGGGGGGGGGGGGGGGCGGGGGGGGGGGGGGGGGGGGGGGGGGGGGGGGGGGGGGGGGGGGGGGGGGGGGGGGGGGGGGGGGGGGGGGGGGGGGGGGGGGGGGGGGTGGGGGGGGGGGGGGGGGGGGGGGGGGGGGGGGGGGGGGGGGGGGGGGGGGGGGGGGGGGGGGGGGGGGGGGGGGGGGGGGGGGGGGGGGGGGTGGGGGGGGGGGGGGGGGGCGAGGGACCGGCGAGGGGGGGGGGGCGAGGGAATCCGCCCCCCCGGCGGGGGGGGGCGAGGGACCGTCGGGGTGGGGGGCAGGGACCGTGCGGGGAAGACACACGCGCAGGCCCCAGTGCACGGTGAAGGCGGGCACTTCCCTTTTTTTTTTACTCCCAAAATCATCTCGAGGAACCGGCGGGGGGGGGGGCGAGGGAACCCGCGGGGGGGGCGAGGGACCGCGGGGGGGGGGGCGGGGACCGGGGGCGGGGGGGGGGGGGGGGGGCGAGGGACCGGCGGGGGAGGGGAGGGGCGAGGACCTGGCGGGGGGGGGGGGGGGGCGAGGGATAACCACGGACTAATAGGCGGGGGGGGGGGGGGGGGGGGGGGGGCGAGGGACCTCGGGGGGGTCGAGGGACCGGCGGGGGGGCGAGGGACCCCCGGGCGGGGTGGGGGGCGAGGGAACCGTGCTGGGGGAGACACCGCAGGGCCCCGGGCACGGTGAAGCGGGCAATCCTTTTTTTTTCCCAAATCATCCTCGAGGTAGTTTAACACACCCGAATAAAACAACAGCTTCCCCCTCCCGCAACGCAACGTCCCACTCACCCTAACTAGGCCCCCGGGCGTCCGCTTCGCGCGATGCATTGAAAACGGCGGCGTCTAAAATCCGGCCCCTCTGGCGCGCTGCCGCGGAGTGGCGGAGTCTTTTTAAAAACGTCCTACCATACCACCGCCAACCTACCTAACCCCCCCCTCCAACACCAACCCCTACTAAAAACCCTACCCACCCCGCGGCATACCATCTTCCCCCAACTGCGCAGGTTGAAATTTATTTCAAAACATCACCTTGAATTTTGTTTCTTTTCTCTCGGGATTGATTTTTATTTTTCTGGAAACAAAGTGGGTGCGTCCGCACCCAACGTCACTCCCCCCTTCGGACGGCCATGCAAAGAGCCACCTGTCAACCTAAACGCCGAGTCATTATTTGCCCGCTTTGGCATCTGCAGATACTGGTTATATACCGAAGATGGACACAAAAATCTGGAGTAACCTCAGCGGTCAGGCCGCATCTCGGGAAAGGAACGTGACATTTCGGTGTCGGCAACGCTGTAGTGCGGGGCAAAGAATAGGTTGCGTGGTGAGTAAGGGTCGAGCGAATGACGGCCCCGCACGCTGCAGGCAGCAGAGCAGCAGCAGCGGCTCCATCTCCTCCTCCTCCCGCACCCCGCCCGCCCTAATAGCGGCCACCGCTTGCAAATCCGTTAACTGCGATAACCGCTTTCAAAACAAACCCTCCCGCACGCCGAGGCCGGGAGGAGGGAGGGAGGAGGGAGGGAGGGGGAGGCCTCGTTCCACCATCTGAAGCAGCTGCACCAAAGATCCTTTCGCTGTAGGATCTTTGAGCTGCATCGCTCGGCCCGCACCTTCCTGTTGGCTGGCGGAGGCAAGTGGCAAAGAGATTCCAACCGCCTCCCCCTTTTGCGGCGGCACTTGGCGGTGGACAGGGACGGCCAAGGCAGCGGGGCGATGTTGTCCGAGGAGCGCTGACCTCCCCACCTCCCCTCTCTCTTGTATGCCCCCCTCCTCCCTCCCCTTACCTGAGCCCCTCCTCGCCATCCCGCACTGATTCCCTCCCCCCGCCTTTAACTATTCACCTCCCCACTGACATCCCCCATCTAGCTCCCCCCCAATCTACCCCCCCCCCCCCCACCCCATCTATTCATCCTGCCTGATACACCCTATCCACCTCACATTGATTCTCCTCCGCCACTCCCCATCCATCCTACACTGGACCCCAAACCAATTCATCTTTTTGTACTGTTTACTTAACCCCCCCTTCCCATCCATCCTGCACTTTCTCCTCCATTCATCCTGCAATGGGTGCACTGATCTTCCCTGTCCCATTCATCCCGGACTGACCCACCCTCCATTTACCATGCTCCAATACCCCATCCATCCTGTAGTGATCTTCCCATTCATCTTTTACTGATCTTCCCAGTCATCCTATACTGATCCCCCTCATCTATCTGTCTACTGATTCCCCCATCCCCCCCATTCATCCTATACTGATCGCTCGTTTATCTTTTACTGACCCATCCATCCTGTACAGAAATACCCATTCATCCTGTACTGATCCCCTCATTCATCCTGTAGTGATTCCGCCATTCATCCTGCACAGACGCTCCGATCCAGACTGTACTGACCCCCCCCCCCATTCATCCTCTACTAACTCCCCCATTCATCCTGTGCTTATCCACCCCCATCCATCCTGTACTGATCCCCCCATTCAAGAAGAAAGCAATGGAGAGGGGAACAGGCTGAAGAGAGTTGGAAGAAGAGTTCTGGACCCGAAACGTTGCCTATTTCCTTCGCTCCATAGATGCTGCCTCACCCGCTGAGTTTCTCAGCATTCAATTTTTGTCTACACCATTCATCCTGCATTGGGCCACCCATTCCCCACCCACCCACCCATCATCCTGTTTGTACTGATTCCCAAAACATCCATCCTGTACAGATCCTCCCATTCAACACAACTGACATCCCCCGTGCTCTCCCCTCACAATTTTACATGCTCCAACCAATACGTACTAATTCACCTGCCTCAATCCATCCGTTCTGCATCGATTCCCTTCTCAACCCACCTATCGCCATCTATCCACCCCGCACTGATTCCCTCCACAGCCCCCCCCCCCTCCCCCCCCGCTCCCTGACCCTATTGTGCTGGAAATGTCTTGAGAGCGAACATTGACTATGTTTGTAACGGAATGCAATCAGATAGTAAGATTAAATGAGAACTTACCAGTTTGATCCTTATTTTATGAGGAGTTACGATGAGGGATTTCGTGAAGACCCAGCCAGCACACATGCGCAACATTCTTCAAAGCAGCGGTGTGAAATCACAGATAGCAGCACTGACTGGAGATAATAAGATTAAGAGAAACCATATACCAGTTGACCTTATGATAGGGTTGGGAGCGGAGGGCACGATATCCCTCATCGTAACCTCATAAAATAAGGATCAAACCTCAAACTGGTAAGTTCTCATTTAATCTTACTATTTTACTTCGGAGTCACGTGAGTGACTTTGTGAAGATTTCAAAGCTCTGATTTCATGCCCTGGACACGTCCATGCTCACACACTGCCGTAATAACTGATGGAGGAAGTGTGTTAATGTATTTCAGACTTGTAACAGAGCTGAAAAGCAAGAATGTATTTATTAATACAAACAAAAAACCCCTGAGTTCGGTAACCGTTCAGGGAACAGAAACTTAAAACAGTATCTGCAAACGTCGAAGGAGTGGCCACAGGTTTATTATAAAACCGTTGAAACGTGCCTTCATTGGCCCAGCCCGCTGTTGCGAGGACATGGTCCATGGGACCTCCATGGCCCTCGCCGCTGATGCAGACGTAGAATGATTTAAAATGTCAATGTCTACCCCTGCTGCATCCAACACCTCCCTGAGCCACCTGGAAAAGTCTGTACAGTTACCCTGTAGTGCGGGCATTTAAAACTGATAAATAGACTGTTTCCATTCCCCTTAAATTTTGAGTGACTTTAATATAAGGTCGGAGATGGGTGGCTACACAGAGGCGTACATCAATGGGATATGCGTGGAATCAATTTAAGACCGGTTGTTCCAGATCTATGATGTTTAAGTAACTCATCTATAAAAAAGGTTACCTTGGTGGGGGTCGAGACCATCCTGTCCAATTTCAGTTTGTGGAGGGTCTGGACCTGCTGTGCTATAATGAGTGCCATCAACATCACCACGTTATAGGTGAGTTTACAAGTGGGGGTGTCGAAACTGGTGACCAACTCCTGAGTAGGGTCAACACTACCCCTATAATCCGGGTCACAGTGTATCGTGGTCTCAGAAGGATTGTAATTAAAAAATACCCCTCATAAGTTTCGACACCAATGGATGGAATCCCACTCCAAGTCTGAGGTAGGATGATAATGCACTTCTAGCACTATTGATGGTACTGTAGCTGAGGCCCTCATCATAGTGAAGGCCCGCGAGGAATTCCAGCACATCTGTGATGGTGGCAGAGTCGTAGGTGATATAGTAAAAATTGGAAAGAGCCATGGTTTTCAAGGGAAAGTGGACACTTGTTTCGAAAAAAGAGATATCTACAATAATTATAGGAGGCATGGAGTAAATGAGGTGCTAGAGAAGTATAAAGAATGTAAAAAGAATCTTAAGAAAGAAATTAGGAAGGCTAAAAGAAGATATGAGGTTGCTTTGGCAAGAAAGGTGAAAGTAAACCCAAAGGGTTTCTACAGCTATATTAATAGCAAAAGGATAACGAGGGATAAAATTGGACCATTAGAGAACCAGAATGGTTCTGCAGAGCCAAAAGAGATGGGGGGGGATATAAACAATTTCTTTTCTTCGGTATTCACCAAGGAGAAGGATATTGAACTCTGTGAGTTAAGGGGAAAAAGTAGAGTAAATATGGAAACTATGAGATTCAAAGAGAGGAAGTACTGACACTTTTGAAAAATATAAAAGTGGATAAGTCGCCAGGTCCTGACAGGATATTCCCTAGGACATTGAGGGAAGTTAGTGTAGAAATAGCAGGAGCTATGACAGAAATATTTCAAATGTCATTAGAAACGGAAATAGTGCCGGAGGATTGGCGTTACTGCGCATGTTGTTCCATTGTTTAAAAAGGGTTCAAAGAATAAACCTAGCAATTATAGACTATTTAGTTTGACGTCAGTGGTGGGCAAATTAATGGAAGGATACTTAGATGTTAATATATATAAGCATCTGGATAAACAGGGTTGATCAGGAACAGTCACATGGATTTGTGCCTGGAAGGTCATGTTTGACAAACCTTCTTGAATTTTTTGAAGCGGTAAATAGGTAACTAGGAAAATTGATGAGGGTTTTTAAGCAGTGGATGTTGTCTTATATGGATTTCAGTAAGGCCTTTGACAAGGTTCCCCTGGAAGGTTGGTTAAGAAGGTTCAATTTTGGGTGTTAATGGCGGAGTAGCAAGATGGATTTTAACAGTGGCTGAATGGGAGATGTCAGAGAGTAATGGTGGATGGCTGTTTGTCAGGTTGGAAGAGAAGGGTGACCAGTGGAGTGCCTCAGGGATCTGTGTTGGGTCCACTGTTGTTTGTCATGTAATCCAATGATCTGGACGATGGGGTGGAAAATTGGATATAGTAAGTATGCAGATGATACTAAGATAGATGGTGTTGTGGATAATTGAAGTAGATTTTCAAAGTCTAAGAGAGATTTGGGCCATTGGAAAAAGTGGGCGCTGAAAGATGGCTGATGGAGTTTAATGCTGATAAGTGTGAAGTGCTACACTTGGCAGGACAAATCAAAATAGGACGTACACATGGTAAATGGTAGGGGAATTGAGGAAATGCTGTGGAACCGAGGGATCTAGGAATAACTGTGCATAGGTTCCCTGAAGGTGGAATCGCATGTAGATAGGGTGAGTAAAGAAAGCCTTTGGTGTGCTGGCCTTTATAAATCAGAGCATTGAATATGGAGTAGGGAAGTAATGTTAAAATTGTACAAGGCATTGGTAAGACAATTCTGGACTATGATGTACAATTTTGGTCGCCAGTTATAGGAAGGATGTCAACAAAATAGAGAGAGTACAGAGGAGATTTACTAGAATGTTGCAGGGTTCCAGCAACTATGTTACAGAGAAAGGTTGTTGAAAAGTTAGGTCTTTATTTCTTTGGGGCGCAGAACAGAAGGTTAAGGGGGGGGGACTTGATTGAGGTCTTTAAAATGATGAAAGGGATAGACAGAGTTGACGTGGATACGTTTTTCCCATTGAGGGTAGGGAAGATTCAATTCAAGAGGGCATGACATGAGAATTAAGGGACAATGGGGAGAGGTCAGGGTAAACGTGAGGGGGAACTTCTTTACTCAGAGGGTGGTGGCTGTGTGGAATGAGCTTCTAGCAGAAGTGGTGGAGGCATGATCGATGTTAACATTTAAGAGTAAAGTGGATAGGTATATGGACGTGAAGGGAATGGAGGGGTATGGTCTGAGTGCAGGTAGATGGGACTAGGGGAAAACAAATGGTGGGCACGGACTGGAAGGGCCGAGAGGGCCCGTTTCCGTGCTGTAATTGTTATATGGTTATATGGTTATATTAGTCCTGGAACAGAAGACCTCCCATTTCCTTACATGGGTAAGGTATTGCTCCCTACGGACTCTCTGCATGACGCCGTGATGATGTCCATGGTCCTGTTCGATAGTCCGAGTTCCAGCAAAGGTCTCTTCAGAATCTGCAAGCCAACAGGTTCAGATGACCATGGCACGGATGACTCTCACCTGATATGGGTTGTGTCAGGAGGTTCGGGCATATTGGAATCTGCACCCATGGTTCCTGCAACATGCGAGGAATCTGATGGTTCAGTCTGGACACATGGGTGATATTTGGTATGCCATCCATTTGGTGTAGTCATTGAATTTGGAACCAGAACCCGTTTCCTCATGGTAGGTGGGGCGTGGCCTTCCATACTTGGTTCTTGGGATGTTGTGGTTCCGTGGGTGGGATTGACGCATTTTCCCTAGCGGGTCGCTCTGGCTTGGTCTAAAAAAGACTCTTGAGGGGTGAGGAGCGGACCTTTGGGTTTTACACCCGTCACCCTATCAGGGTGAAAGGGGGGCTGTTGGGTGTTGTATATGGATGTTGCATCGATATGTGGTGGGCTAGCTGGAGGAAGGTGGTTTTATCATGCTGCTTAGCTTCCTCTCTAGGTCTTTGACCTGTTTGGGCAGGTCATCCCCAAACAACAAGCTTGGTGACGGCGTAGCACTAGTTTAACACACTCCGCAAAATTTGGGGTTAGAGGTGGGCGGATATAGAGCTTTTCCTGAAAGCAATTTGATTTTGTATTGTGTGTTACAGGCAGAGGGCTAAGGCATCTGTGTCTTCCGTCATGTCCACCATCGATTGACTGTTTCCTGAAGTGGTGTGTGGTGCCAGGTAATAGATACTGGCTGCTAGCCGTGGATGAAGAGGTTGCCTTTCTGGGATGGATGTGTGAATTTTGACACCATCCCAGATGTTCCTCTTCTGTATCCATGCAACGTAGGGGTCTTCGGTCAACTTCTCTTCCAGGTTAGGCAGTCCCTGACTTTGGCGCACCTTAATGAGGGGGGAGAGATGTTGGACAGCCCTGGAAAGGGCTGTCGTGGACCTGAATGATCCACGCGATGTCCTGCTGGAGTAGGTCCCTCGGGAGCAGCTGCTCCATCATCCGCTCCATGCGGGCAATGCGATCGCCGTTGCATCTGCAACCAGCAGGTCGTCTTCCCCAGATTCTGCAGAATCAATGGGGTCATTACCGCCAGTCCGCACCCCGTCGGAGTGATGTCTACGGGACTGATGCGGTAGAGAGTTGGTGCCAGCCGCCTGTCCATGGCTTCTCTACTGAGGCGGTGGAGAGTCGGTGCCTGCCGCTCCTGCGGGGCTACACGACTTCCTTGTAGATCTGCCGCCAGTCTGCGGTCTTCCGGACTGATGCGGTGGAAAGTCGGTGCCAGCCGCTCCAGCGGGGCTACACGACTTGTGTGTTGTTTTGCCACCGGTACGCAATCTAGCGAACTGAAGCGGTGGAGAGTCGGTGGGGGGCCTGCGCTCGCTGCGGGGCTACACGACTTGTGTGTTGTTTTGCCACCGGTACGCAATCTAGCGAACTGAAGCGGTGGAGAGTCGGTGCCAGCCGCTCCAGCGGCTGACTTGTGTGCGGATTTGCCACCTGTCCGTGGTCTTCTGGACTGAGGCGGTAAGCCGGGGCCTGCCGTTAGAACGGGGCTCTCTGATTTCCGCCCTCTTTTGCTGCTAGTCCGCGGTCGTGCGGATTGAAGCGGTGGGGGTCTTGGCTACCTTGCTCCCGCGCGGTCCTCCCGGCAGTTCTCAGTTTCCTGGACTGTGGCGGTGGAGAGTGCGGGTGGGAGAGATTGCGGGTAAATTCCCAACGAGTGGGGCTCCCCGACTTCCGCACTGTCGTCCCGGCCCGAGGTATGGGTGCTGCAGGAAGATCAACGGTCAGCTCCAGGGATGTTGGCCGCCGACCTCGCTCTGAAGTCCCGCGGTTTTCAATGGCTTGCTTGAAAGCAGCCTTCTTTTTGCTCCTTCTCTCCATTACGAAGTTTCTGTAAGGGATTTAAACAATACAGAAACCCAACCAACTCAAGGTTAGTAAAACTTACCTGTTGGTCCTTTTTTAAGCTGCCGGCAGAGGAGCGTGCTGAAGCCGCTGGCTCCATCGGCAGCAACTCGAAAAAGCGAATTCGACCACCGCCTGCTACCTGCATTCCGTGGCCTCTGTAGCGGGTTCCCCGCGGTCCGTGGGCGGGATTCTCCGAGGTCGTGACCGGGATTCCCTGTGGTCCGTGACTGGGGTTCCCTGCGGTCCATAAAGGGTCTTCCGCGGCCCATCCGGACTTCGCCCAAATTTAGCAGGACCTCTGTAAGGCTTACAGAGATTCCTGCAAACATAACCTGGGAAAAAGTTTTAAAAATCTTACCTTCAGGTTTGGCCCCTGGTGGAGCAGCGCTCCCCCCCAGTCAGACGTTGCGTAATGCGATTCCCTTCTTCAGTCAGCCTAGACCTGACTCCTTATGCTCATGCGGGAATATAGACTGCGCAAACGGCAAGTCTGTGAGCCCGGACCCTGCCGGGTCAACGGGCTTGCCCACTTCTGACAGTGGTGCTTAGAAGACATTTTAGGTAGGCACATGGCAGCCCAGCTTTTGAGTCGGGGCCCCGGCTCTGTCTTTGCTACCTCTACCGGGTAGCGTTGCCGTCAGTCCGCAGTATTCCTGTGGGCTGCGGCGTTGAGTCGGAGCTCCAGCTCTGCCTTCGCTACCCACGAATGGCAGTCTTCGAGCCCGGACCCTCCTGGGTCAACGGGCTTGCCCGACTTCCGGGTAGTGGTGATCCTGCGGGCTGCGGTGTTGAGTCGGGGCTGCCGCTCTGCCATTGCTTCCTGCGAACGGCGAGTCTCGGAGCCCGGACCCTGCCGGGTCACCGGGCTGCCCGACTCCCGCCGCTGACTGCCCGCTGTCCGCAGTCAGTCTCTCGAGGTGGCCCGTTGGTGGGGTACTCTGTCCCACAGAGTCCCTGAAAGAAAAAAAACGACCTCAGGTTAGTCGTTCCTTACCTGCAGGTCCCTTCCGGTGGAGGAACGACCCTCCTCCTTGCCTGTTGCTTTGCATGCGGCCGACGATAGTCGCGCATGCGTGCTGGCGGGGTCTTCACGAAGTCACTCACGTGACTCCGAAGTAAAATGTGTTTTAATTCCAAATGTTATTATTTGTTTTAGTCCATAAAGATGGATTCATTAAATAGTGAACATGTGAAACATTAAAACCGCAGTGTTCGATTGTCACTGCTACCGTTGACACGTTATTACAGAATTGATTTTAACGGCAAATCAATGCTCTTAATATGGAGTATCAGTACTGTAGTTATTTAATGAGCAACATTCACAACTGTCTGAAGAAGGGTCTCGACCCGAAACGTCGCCTATCTCCTTCGCTCCTTAGATGCTGCTGCACCCGCTGAGTTTCTCCAGCTTTTTGTGTAACCCCCCCCCCTTCACAACTATACGTTGGATTTATCCAGATTTTATTTCTAGTCGGCCATATACATCACAAATTTGGTCAGGAGAAATTTTAACATTAATTCTGGGAATTAAGTGGGAATGATGGAAACGTTTAACGTTAATTTTTTTTAATCTGGTGCCTACAAACTGGGTATCTTCATTCTTTTTTTTAAAGAAGGAACTGCAGATGCTGGAGAATCGAGGGTACACAAAAAGCTGGAGAAACTCAGCGGGTGCAGCAGCATCTAAGGAGCGAAGGAGATAGGCGACGTTTCGGGTCGAGACCCTTCTTCAGACTGGTCAGGGATCAGGGAAACGAGAGATATAGACGGTGATGTGGAGAGATAAGGAACAATGAGTGAAAGATATGCAAAAAAGTATCGGTGATAAAGGGAACAAGCCATTGTAAGCTGTTTGTGGTGTGAAAATGAGAAGCTGGTGCGACTGGGGGGGGGGAGGGAGATAGAGATAGAGGGAATGCCAGGGCCCGAGGGCTGAGGGAGAGGTGGGAAGGGGAGGAGACAGCAAGGGTTAACAGAATTGAGAAAATTCAATATTCAAGCCCAAAGGATGCAGACTCCCCAAGCGGAATATGAGGTGCTGTTCCTCCAGCTTGCGGTGTTGCTCACTCTGGCCGTGGAGGAGGCCCAGGACCGAGAGGTCGGATGTGGAATGGGAGGGGGAGTTGAAGTGCTGAGCCACCGGGAGGTCGGGTTGGTTATTGCGGACCGAGCGGAGGTGTTCTTCCCTTCCCTCCCGCTCTACCCCTTCCCCGGACACTTTCCCTTGCAACCGCAAGAAATGCTACACTTGTCCCTTCACCTCCCCCCTCCACTCCTTTCAGGGACCCAAGCAGTCCTTCCAGGTCCGACAGAGGTTCACCTGCACCTCCTCCAACCTCATCTACTGCATCCGCTGCTCCAGATGCCAGATGATCTATATCGGTGAGACCAAGCGGAGGCTTGGCGATCGCTTCGCCGAACACCTCCCTCCTTCCCCACTCTGCCTCCTCACCTCCCCCACTTTTCCGCTCTCCATCCTTACCCCCTCCTCTCCCTTAATCCCCCCCACTCTCCCTCCTCCTCCCCAGGATCTCGAGGGTGCCGCTCCCTTCCCTCCTTGCATGACCCTCCCTCCCTCTCCTTTACCATACCCTCAGTCACTCCCTCCCCACCTCCATCCATAAACTCCTCCCCCCCACCTCCGCTCCTCACCTCCCCTTATTGCCCCCCCATCTCCCCTGGTATTCCTCCACACTCTATCTCCCCCCCCCGCTCCATCGATTGCCCTTTCTTCCCCACTTTCCCTCCTCACCTCTCCCCTTTCCCTCCCTACCCCCTCCTCTCTGTCAACACCCCCCACTCTCCCTCCTCACCTCCACAGGATCTCGAGGTTGCCGCTCCTTGTAGGCCGTGGGCCGCAGGGGCTGTAGCGGCTGGGCTGTCCCCTCCGGCCGCTTCCGCCCACTGGCTGTGGCCATGCAATGCCGGGCGAGGCGGGCGGCACCGGTGAAGGACAGTGGTCATGGCCAATCAGTGTGGTCATGTCTGCGGTCCCCGCGGCACCCCTTCCTGATTGACAGTAGAGGAGACCAATCTGGGTGGCAGCGATTGACAGCAATCTGTGCATGCACGTTTTTTACGATTTTTATACCTTAAATACTTTTACAATAAACTATCGATCGGAACGAAATTTCTTGCATTCGCATCACAGGAAAATGATGAGTTATCCTGGTGCTATCATGTACCATTTTTGCGCAAATGAAAAAAACCCCGCAAACCGGAAGAGCACAAGATCAGAGTTTTAGTTATGTATTAGACTAAGTGGGACCCGTTGGTCCCCCAATGCAATATTCCACCACTGAGCCATAGCCCCCAACTGCAGAGGCATGGCTGATGGGTTCCCATGGTGACCCACCTGGTCCCCCCTCCGCCCCATACCCTCCCCTCCCCACGCACTCACTCAATTCCCCCCCCTCAACCACTCTTAGTGATGTCCAGGAGCACAGCCATTCCTGCCCATTGGGTTCCCATTGTGACGTAGAACACGCAGGTAGAAACATAGAAAATTGGTGCAGGAGGAGGCCATTCGGCCCTTCGAGCCAGCACCGCCATTCATTGTGATCATGGCTGATCGTCCGCTATCAATAACCCATGCCTGCCTTCTCCCCATATGCCTTGACTCCACAAGCCCCTAGTGCTCTATCCAACTCTCGCTTAAATCCATCCAGTGATTTGGCCTCCACTGCCCTCTGTGGCAGGGAATTCCATAAATTCACAACTCTCTGGGTAAAAAAGTTTTTTCTCACCTCAGTCTTAAATGACCTTCCCTTTATTCTAAGACTGTGGCCCCTGGTTCTGGACTCACCCAACATTGGGAACATTTTTCCTGCATCTAGCTTGTCCAGTCCTTTTATAATTTTATACGTTTACTGCGCAGGTGCAGCAGAAGGGCATGGCAATGGAAAAGGTACTTATTAGAGTTTAAAATGTGAATAACTCTTAAAATATAATAACAATTTAAATGTTAAAGATGAGATTTATTAAGTTCAGTTCTTTCTTCTTGCATCTCTTGTTCTGCTGCTCACTGCGGCTCGATATCTCTCGATAAAAAAGTGGTCAAACTTTAACTTGAAGAAATTCTGAAAATTGACCTCAGAAGTCATCGTTCAACCAAGCACGCGTTTAATGACAACATTCAATGTTCCATCATTCAGGAAAACTTTGACATTTTCCTTCACCTTTCCTCAGCTAAGAGCCACATATACTGTAGTTGTCCATGCAGAAATACCAGTTTCTCAAGGTATATCAACACTTTTTCCAAGGTTTGTCCTTGTGCTTTATGGATCGTCATAGCAAAAATTGACTGAATTGGGAATTGGCTCCGCTGAAGGGTAATGTCTTCACCTTCTGTTAAATTGAGCGTTATCCTAGGAATGAGAACAATGTAATCTTTGAAGGCTCCATGCTTCTTGCAATTTTTGCAATGATCAGATTATTGTGTAGCTCTTCCACGATCATCCTCGTTCCTTTGCATAGCTTTGGGGGTTCCAAGTTTCTCATTAACATGATTGGAGATCCTTTTTTCAACTTCGCTTTGTGTGGTGGTAATCCAGAGATCTCGAGTGCATCAAGGAATTCCGTTGTAAAGTGAGTAGCATTAGTTCCCTTAGTGACAGCATTGAAAGAAAAGTATTCCCGGGAAGCGTCTGATACATGTAGAATTGATGCTTCTCATGGTATCATTGTGTGGAACCAAGATACAATTGTCGGAGAATAATTCTGCAGGATTGTCAAATGTGGGATAGATGAAATCAATACAATCCTCCAGTGTTTTTGTTGATAGAACCCTCTCTTGTGACATTTCAATTTCATCGTCTTCATTCTTTAAAATGTCGTCTTCTCCAACTTTCAACAAAAATTGAGAATAGTGACCTTCTCCCTCTCTCAATTGCATATACGTCTGCAATTGTAACTTGGTGAAAAGTGTCCACAAGTAGGATTTCTTGATACAGGAATTTTCAATATCAGCATCATTTCCCCTTTTCACTACAGGAAGTAGTTGTCGAAAATCGCCACAACAAATGGTAGGAATCCCAGCAAAAGGCTTAGTGTCGATGCATATATCTCGAAGAGTTCTGTCTACTGCTTCAAACTCTCCCTGCTAATCATTAGGCACTCATCCCAAACAATGAGTTTCACTTGCCTCATGAAACGTGTTGAGCTCGAATTCTTCTCAATGTTGCAGAATGTATCCTGGGCCACTTGGATGGGTATCTTGAATCGAGAATGTGCAGTTCTTCCACCAGGCATTAATGTAGCTGCTATCCCTGAGGATGCTACAGCAATAGTAACATCACCTTGACTTCTAACTTAGTGATAAATGTCTCCCCCGTTCCTTCTGGTGAATCAATGAAAAACATTGAAGGAAGATTCATTTTCAAGCAGTTGCACACCTGGTCATACACTGCTCTCTGCTCAGCATTCAGGAGAGGCTCATTCTCCTCAAATATTTGCTGTTGTTCAGTTCAATTCCTGCAGTAATTCTGGATTGTGAGCATCAGGGTTCCTTGGTTTCTTCGTTGTGGCAAATAAAAGCATTCCATTGTTTTGTTGTAATTCTCAAGCTTCTCTTGAATATACAACAGAGCCTGATCATGATGCTTCTCATTAATCATGATATTAGGATCACTCATTGATCTCCGTTCTCTTTCAAGGTAATATTCAGACATTGAATTCTTGAAGTGATCCAATAATTATTGAGGATTGTTGACCTCAGTATTCGTCAGCAAAACAACAAACAAATTTCTCATTGCACTGGGTAGTCTTGTCTTCTGCATCTTCAGCATCTTCCATTGTTTGTTGCCAATGGTCGTCAGTCTGCAACAAACCTCTTTCTCTGCAGACGTCTTTGAAGAAAGGATAAATTTCTCCATCACGTGTCTTCAATTAATCGAATGATACTGGGCCTTTTACGTGATGGAGAAGCAGTCTCAAGTAGTAGAGGTCACCACCTCTTGGAGACACTTGTCGCAGATCGTTGACTTCAAAAATACCTGGAAGATCTTCCACTATCTTACCGGCCTTCCTTCTTTGCTGTATCCTATTGTTCCATGTGTAAAATCGGGGAACATCAGCTTAGTAGAGTGTTCTTGCAAATAGCTCTTGAGAACACAATGCCATGAATTCAGTTAATGTCATTCTCGATATATCATCATTCTTGACTCGCTGAGCAGCATTGTGTCTGATAACGACTTGTTCTTGTGGTAGATGTTCCTAGTGTTGAAAGACAGCGGGGTATCTCTCATGAGTCGGGAATCCAAGGATTGATGCCACTGCTTCTGATGGACCAATGTATCTGCTGTGACAGTCCCTGTGGGTTAGGCCACTCCTTGGGTTATCCCCTTTGGCTCTTGAGGGACAGGGATGATTGTCTGGCCACAGGGTTTCCCAGGGGCTGCTCGCGGGTGTTCTGTGTGTTTGCCATGATTCATTAGACGACTTCTGAACCTGACTGGCGTCTGGCCTTTTCCTGACCTCATCCAGGCCACTACACAGCCAGTCAAGAACTGTGTAATTTCGTCATGCCTGTTAACTCCAAAAACTGCTTGATCACTTCCCTTCAAGGTGTACTTGATCATATATTTGACCAAACTTACAGAGGAGCATATCTCAACGTTGATGTGACATTTCAACAACTTCAACAGTTGAGCATTATAGGGCACCACCCAATCAGAAGTAATAGGTCGATGCTGGTGTTCCTCTTGATGTCCCTGAAATCCTCCATTGACTGGAGATCTTCTCATGTACAGAGGATGTGAATAATATCCACATCTTGTCCTCTCAAAAAGTGGCTTTGAAAATCTCTTACTGCATCCTCATTCCTTCCAATATGGAGAGGTGTGGTTGCAGAATGGTCCATGAATCATGTGCTTGAGTACCAATTCATACAGCTCAGGGTCTACTTGCGGGTCTGGTATTTCAGCTAGCACAAATTTGTCAAAATGTTTTGGTCTTGACTTATTCATTTCATTAAGCCACAGCAGACAATGCAAATGAGGCAGGTCTCTCTTCTGATATTCCACAATTGTGCCGAAAGCTATACAGTTGAGGCCATACGGTCCAGTGAGGTACTTGATGAATATCTTTCTGTTCAGATTGAATATTCTTGCAATCAAGTCTGGTCTATCACATGACTGCTGATTGTGAAAGAGGCACTGTCGCATCTCACTCCACTTCGGATTGCAAGTCATCGTAATGAAGAATGAAGCATTGCCATACTTCCGAACGTACATCATGGTGTCCTGGCATCTCGGTCCACCGACAAATGTCAAGACGATGATGTGCTTTCTGATGTTTTCCAAATCATCATTATCGTTTAATGCATTCGTGAGGCCTCTTGTTAGTTGTTGATCTCAATGATGCTTGATTCATGCGAATATAATTGAGCCTATCAGTCTCAAACTTAGCTGCCAAATCAACCAGATATTGTTGAAAGAGTCATCCTCCTCTCAAAAGGTGGTTTAATTCATTATCATAATTCATAATCCTATAGGCATAATATCGCATTGCTGTCAATTTCTTGTGGTTCTCATTTGGAGTTGGTGATGCCATCCATCATCTCCATGTGGAAAGAAAAGGATGTATTGAAAATTATCATAGAAACATACTTCGAAAATAGGTGCAGGAGAAGGCCATTCGGCCCTTCGAGCCAGCACCGCCATTCATTGTGATCATGGCTGATCGTCTGCTATCAATAACCCGGGCCTGCCTTCTCCCCATATACCTTGACTCCACTAGCCCCGAGAGCTCTATCCAACTCTCTCTTAAATCCATCCAGTGATTTGGCCTCCACTGCCCTCTGTGGCAGGGATTTCCATAAATTCACAACTCTCTGGGTATAAAAGTTTATTCTTTTGGTATTATGACGGCAACTTCGTTGGCAATTTGTGTGCTAAACCACCTTTTATGTTCCAATGTTGGCCGACGATCTGGATGAATGACGATTGATGCCTCTGGGAATGTGTGGACGGAAGGACCCATGACGAGACATGGGCACAGGCACCAGCTTGCCCACCATCTGCCGAAGACGTTGCAGAGCGTCTGAAGGCTGCTCCACCTGGCCCCGTGCCGGCGGGATGAAATCCCTGGGCACCGTCAACGGGGACCCATACACCAACTCGGCGGAGGAGGAAGCCAAGTCCTCCTTGGGTGCTGTGCAGATCCCCAGCAAAACCCACGGCAGAACGTCCACCCAGTCCAGATCATTGAGCTGTGCCTTCTGGGCATCCTTGAATTATTTTCTTTGCAATTTTAAGTGTTTCAGTGTAAGGGTTCTTTTGTCTTGTTAAGTTTTCAAGCATTGCAACAATTTCCCTTTGAATACCAGCATTTTGCAGTGTGCCCATTCGCAATTCACTGCCGTCTTGGGGGTCCATAAAATAGATCTGCAAGAATTGATTTTGCTGGTGTAGGTCAGGCATCAAGTAAAAGGAGATAAAATAAACTAAAATGCATAATTGTTTAAGATTTTAAAACCTCACAAACTCTTACAATCTTCCACCGATCGGAACAAAACTTGGTGCACTTGCAGCACAGGAGAACGGCGAGTGAGCTGGTGAAAAATTGTAGTGCTGTGGCGTACCATTTTTGCGTAATTAGAAAGACCCCGCAAAACAGAATATAACAAGATCAGAGTTTTGGATGAATGGATGGGAGCAGGTACATGGATAGGAAAGGTTAAGAGTGAAATGGATGAAATGCAGGCAAATTGTACAAGCATTGATGGGTCATCTTTCTCCTCATGGACAAGTTGAGGGCCTGTTTTCGGCATCAACATTTCCCAATCTATCACCATATAAATCATAGATTGCCTTTTAGTTTTTCTTACCCATGTACGTCATGCATTTTAGTTTAGTTTATAGATATAGTGCGGAAACAGACCCATTGGCCCACCGGGTCCGCGCCGACCAGCAATCCCTGCACATTAACACCATCCTGGGGATCATGACAGAAGCCTCCTCATGGCGAGCCCCAGAAACGACGACACGATTCACTCTGACACGTCGGGCGATCAATTCTGTCAACATGTTGGACGACAACAGAAGCCAACAGCAAGCTACACGTCGTCTTACACACGAGCGAACGAACACCATCCTACACCCACAAGGGACAATTTTTACATTTTACCAAGTCAATTAACCTACAAACCTGTACGTCTTTGGAGTGTGGGAGGAAACCGAAGATCTCGGAGAAAACCCACGCAGGTCACGGGGAGAACGTACAAACTCCATACAGGCAGCACCCGTAGTGGGGATCGAACCCGGGGTTCCGGCGCTGCATTCGTTGTAAGGTAGCAACTCTACCGCTGCGCCACCATGACCATCTTCGACTACCCTCTCGACTAGTAGGTATGCCTTAAAAATATATAACTACGTACAACTTTCTAATGCACAAACTGCAACAGAAAGTGATCGTTGGAAATTTGGTAATGAAGAGAAATGTGTGAAGAGGTGTTGCGTGAGATTAAAACTAGGAAGAAAATATTATTTAATTAAACAAATTAGAAAACCAATCAAATAATGTTTATTGATTGAAATACAAAAAAAAAGGAAAGGTTATTGACTAATAACATCAAACCTGGAAGGCATTGTTAAAAGGATAGGAGCAGTTCAATCAGTGTAACCAGTTAATAATGTATTAAAGCAAAAATAGAGGAAAAATAAAGCTTTTAAAATAGTAATGCACAGCTAAGACAAATGCCTGCAATTCCTCCACAATGTAACAGAGCAGATAGGAATGGAGGCCCGAGAATTAGTCTTTCAAGGACAAAAGATAACATGTAATTAATGGGAACAGCTAGAATTAACATAGACAGGTAGGCAGATTAATACGACCAGGAAAACATACATACATGAGGCATTGATTCCACTTTTGTTCAAGATTTACAGGTTGCACTTCAACAGAAGTTTGTCTATGAGGGGATATTGACTAATATGGTTTGGGAGGGTAAAACTAAACTGACTGTGAGGTGGTCAATTGTTGATGATGTGAGAGGAATATGATGCATAATGGTAATGGCTGATTACTCTGTGTGCAATATAGCAGATTGTTGTGGTGAGTAGTCACCACGTAATTGTGAGAATTGCATAAAAAAGCTCATAAAAATACATGCGTATGAATGCATGAAGTATGGCGATTAAATCGGGCAAACTAGCCACACAGATCGGTGATTATGATGTAGTGGCAATAACTGAAACCTGGTTCTAAAGGGGCAGACATTCACTATTCTGAAATTTAAAGTCTTCAGAAAATATTGATAAGGGGGAAATGGAGTGACATTAATGCTGGATATTATAATGCTGTAAAGAGAGAATGTACTTGAAGAATAAGGACAACATCCATTTGGTTAAATACAACAGAAGATATTCTCAACGCTGCAAGATGGCGGTAGAGTAATGGAAGACTAGAGCTGCAGGAAAATTACATAAATGTCCAAGAATTGTAGATTTTGGGGGATTCGGTTAACTAATATTGATTGGAATAATATTAGAATAAAGGGCAAAGGGGAGAAGTCCTGAAATGTAAACCACCTTGACTGAGGAGTTGAAGGGTCTGTTTCCATGCCGTATGACTCATTAACACCAACATGTTTCTAACTCAATGATTGGAGGTAGAAGCAAAATGTTGGAGTAAATTAGCGGGACAGGCAGCATCTCCAGAGAGAAGGAATGGGTGCAGTTCCAATGATTGGATATTGTTTTGGTGATTGAAATGAGCCATGTGAACTACATATCACTGGGAAAACACTCAGATCATTAGTATTAGATTAATAATGGAGAGCGGCATGAGGCACAAATTAAATGTTCAGGAAGCTATGCCAGAACTGTACTAAGCATTCTCAAGCCACAGTTCCAGTCACCACTCTGCAATGTGGTAGCACTGGAGAGATTGCAGAGGGGATTCTCTGGGCTCAGAGGATGAGTAAGCTGGGTCATCATAAGTAATCATGCTGAAATATTAGACAGGCTCGGGTCATCTGGAATAAGGAAAGCTGAGGGGACAGTCTGGATATATTTATTGCGAAAGGACTGCATAGGATGAAAAGGGAGGCTTTTATTTCTGTAGTACAGAGGTGAATAATGAGCATAGATTAAGGTGTTTGGTGGGTCACCACATTTGAAGAGTACATTGATCAGCTATGGGTGTGTCACGATTAAGCAGTGAGAGCTGAGCAGTATAAATGGTTAGATGGATTGAACAGCCTATTCAGTCCACAAATCTCTATCATTCTGTACAACTGTACTGAACTTCACATGTAATGGCAAAGACTAAGCTAAAGATGCGAGGCAAAATCGGAACAATCTTCAGCTTGGCTCTTACCAAGTTCAGTTTTGGGTGAATGTTTAAACGGTCTGAGGAATATCGTTAAGGTAAGATTTGTAAAGATAATGTCAGAGATCAGAGACTTCAGTATCTCTGATAGAAAGGCCTAATATTCTATGTAATATAGTGTAACTTGTGAAGGTTATTTAACATCTATTCTGTATTTTCTAATTCAAAAACTAAACATCAGTGTTCAGATGTGCAGGTTCATTTTGGAGAGAGGTCGCATGTAGAAACAACATGTTTGGCAATAATAATCTGTCCCAATTCAATTAATTGCTTCAAATAATCAGCAATTCTAAATCTTTAAATGGTATAGTGTTAAAGGTTGAGGAAGGAGGTTAAAGATCTCTGGATGATTAAAGACAATTTTGTAAGATGATGGGGTAAGATCTTGACACAGAATACACAAGGTTTTTATCTGAATCTGTAATGCATTATTAGACCCATTTCTTATCTGATACTAGATCCATCAAATTCAATCGAAGTAAATCTTACTCTTTAAGCAATGTCTTGATGAAGCTGATGAAGCAATTTAATAGAAAGATCCCGAGATGTGGGACTTTCGGTTTACAGAGAAACTGAAGAAGCTGGTATTGGTATTTCTGAAGGTCTTCAGAGTCACGGGGATTTTGATAAGAGTAAATAATAATGGCAAAGGCCCTAATTTAAGATAATCATTACAAAAGTGGTCTTCCTTTCTTTACATGACCATTTTGTGATCTGGGATGTGTTGCCTGAAAGACTGGTGGAAGAAGATTCAAGAGTAACTTTTAAGAGGGAACTGGATAAATATTTCAAAAGGAAATATATGCAGGACATTGGAGAGAGAGCAGAGGGATCAATTATTTAGCAGATGCAAAGAGTCACCGGAGATACTACCAGATGAATGGGCTTTTTCTGTGCTTGAAGATTCTGTGTCTTCCATGTTGAACTGGCTCATGGAAGATTGTGGTTCCTGCAGTAGAGCCATACTAGCGTTACAAGCTGCTTCATCCTGAACCCCATATTGAGGTATCCAGTAATAGAACATTTGGAGCCCGTGAGCAAGCTCAGCCAGGTAGACATGTCCATCGATCCAATAGGGACTGACATCTGTCTGCTTTGACATCAAACGCCCAACTTTTAAAAGACTCGCAAACTCCTAAAAATGTAAATGACAAATCATAGTCATAGAGTGATACAGCGTGGAAACAGGCCCTTCGGCCCAAGTTGCCCACATCGGCCAACATGTCCCAGCTACACTAGTCCCACCTGCCTGCGTTTAACCATATCACCATATAACCATATAACTATTACAGCACGGAGACAGGCCCTCTCGGCCCTTCCAGTCCGTGCCGACCATTTGTTTTCCCCTAGTCCCATCTACCTGCACTCAGACCATACCCCTCCATTCCCTTCACGTCCATATACCTATCCACTTTACTTTTAAATGATAAAATCGATCCTGCCTCCACCACCTCTGCTGGAAGCTCATTCCACACAGCCATCACCCTCTGAGTAAAGAAGTTCCCCCTCACGTTACCCCTAAACTTCTGTCCCTTAATTCTCATGTCATGCCCTCTTGTTTGAATCTTCCCTACCCTCAATGGGAAAAGCTTATCCACGTCAACTCTGTCTATCCCTTTCATCATTTTAAAGACCTCAATCAAGTCCCCCCTTAACCTTCTGCGCTCCAAAGAATAAAGACCTAACTTGTTCAACCTTTCTCTGTAACATAGTTGCTGGAACCCTGGCAACATTCTAGTAAATCTCCTCTGTACTCTCTCTCTATTTTGTTGACATCCTTCCTATAACTAGGCGACCAAAATTGTACACCATACTCCAGAATTGGTCTTACCAATGCCTTGTACAATTTTAACATTACTTCCCTACTCCTATATTCAATGCTCTGATTTATAAAGGCCAGCACACCAAAAGGCTTTCTTTACCACCCTATCTACATGCGATTCCACCTTCAGGGAACTATGCACAGTTATTCCTAGATCCCTCTGTTCCACAGCATTCCTCAATTCCCTACCATTTACCATGTACGTCCTATTTTGATTTGTCCTGCCAAGATGTAGCACTTCACACTTATCAGCATTAAACTCCATCTGCCATCTTTCAGCCCACTTTTCCAAATGGCCCAAATCTCTCTGTAGACTTTGAAAATCTACTTCATTATCCACAACACCACCTATCTTAGTATCATCTGCATACTTACTTATCCAATTTTCCACCCCATCATCCAGATCATTGATGTACATGACAAACAACAGTGGACCCAACACAGATCCCTGAGGCACCCCACTGGTCACCGGCTTCCAACCTGACAAACAGCCATCCACCATTACTCTCTGACATCTCCCATTCAGCCACTGTTGAATCCATCTTGCTACTCCGCCATTAACACCCAAAGATTGAACCTTCTTAACCAACCTTCCATGGGGAACCTTGTCAAAGGCCTTACTGAAATCCATATAGACAACATCCACTGCTTTACCCTCATCAATTTCCCTAGTTACCGCTTCAAAAAATTCAAGAAGGTTTGTCAAACATGACCTTCCAGGCACAAATCCATGTTGACTGTTCCTGATCCCTCCAATCCTGTCCTATCCATGTACCTGTCTAACTTTCTTAAATGCTGGAATAGTCCCAGCCTCAACTACCTCCTCTGGCAGCTTGTTTCATACACCCACCACCATTTGTATGAAAAAATGTACCCCTCAGATTCCAGTTAAATCTTTTCCCCTTCTCCTTAAACCTATGTCGTCTGGTCAGAGATTCACCTACTGTGGGCAAGAGACTACCTGTGCAACTACCTGATCTATTCCTCTCATGATTTTATAGACCTCTATAAGATCACCCGTCATCCTCCTGCACTCCAAGAAATAGAATTCCAGCTTACCTTTCCCTAAAGCTCAGACACTCTAGTCCTGGCAACATCCTCTTTCCAGCTTGACTTCATCATTCCTATCACATGGTGCCCAGAACTGAACACAATACTCTAAATGCGACTTAACCAACGTCTTATACAACTGCAACATGACCTCCCAACTTCTACACTCAATACTCTGACCGATGAAGGCCAATGTGCCAAAAGCCTTTTTGACCACCCTATCGACCTGCGACCACCTTCAAGGAACCATGCACCTGCACTTCTAGATCCCTATGCTCTACATCACTCCCCAGAGGCCTACCATTCACTGTGTAGAGACATAGAAAATAGGTGCAGGAGTAGGCCATTCGGCCCTTCGAGCCTGCACCGCCATTCAATATGATCATGGCTGATCATCCAACTCAGTATCCTGTACCTGCCTTCTCTCCATACCCCCTGATCCCTTTAGCCACAATGGCCACATCTAACTCCCTCTTAAATATAGCCAATGAGCTGGTCTCAACTACCTTCTGTGGCAGATGATTCCAGAGACTCACCACTCTCTGTGTGAAAAATGTTTTCCTCATCTCGGTTCTAAAGGAATTCCCCCTTATCCTTAGACTGTGACCCCTTGTTTTGGACCTCCCCAACATCGGGAACAATCTTCCTGCATCTAGCCTATCCAACCCCTTAAGAGTTTTGTAAGTTTCTATAAGATCCTGCCCATGTCAGACTTCCCAACACCTCACATTTATCTGTATTAAATTCCATCAACCATTCCGCAACCCACCTGGTCAAATCAATTAATCTATACCATTTTTCACAACCATCTTCACTATCTGCCAGACCACCCACTTTTGTATCATCAGCAAAAGTGCTAATCTTGCCATGTATGTTCTCATCCAAATTATTGATATAGATGACAAACAGTAATGGGGCCTAGCACCGAACCCTGAGGCACACAACTAGTCATAGGCCTCTAGTCTGAGAAGCAACTTTCCGCCATCATCCTCTACTTCCTTCCATGAAGACAATTTTCTATCCATTCAGCTATCTCACCTTGGATCCCATGCAATCTAACATTCCAGAGCAGCATACCATGCAGAACCTTGTTGAATACTTTAAAGGAGTTCATATATATGCCATCTACAGCTCTCCCCCATCAACCTTTTTAGTCATGTCTTCAAAAAACTCAATTTGTGCGGCACAACCTCTCACATACAATACCATGCTGACTATGCTTAATCAGCCCTTGTCCATCTAAATGCCTGTGTATCCTATCCCTTAGAATACTCTCCAGTAATTTTCCAATTACAGATGTGAAGCTCATTGGCCTATAGTTCCCAGCATTATCCCTGCAGCCCTTCTTCAATAGAGGCACAACGATTGCCGCCCTCCAGTCTTCCAACGCCTCTCCTGTTTGTAAAGTCAACTCGTAAAATTTCAACCATGTCTCCCGAAATTTAGCATAGTTTAGAGACAGGTGGAAACAGGCCCTTCGGCCGCACCAACCAGCGATCTCCGCACATTAACACTATTCTACACACTAGGGGCAATTTTAACATTTTTACCAAACCAATTAACCTACAAACCTGTACGTCTTTGGAGTGTGGGAGGAAACCGAAGTTCTCGGAGAAAACCCACGTAGTCAGGATCAAACCCAGGTTTCTGGTGCTGTAAGCATTGTTAGGCAGCAACACTATCGCTGCACCACCATGCCGCTCTAGAATTCCCTCTCTAGTTTCCCATAATATCCTCAGATAATCTTATCAGGCCCTGGAGATTTGTCTAATTTCATACACAACAGTACCTTCAGCACCTCTTCAACTGTAACATTGACTGCTCTTGACACTTCCATTGACTGCCCCAAGTTCCTCCATCCTACTATCTTTCTCATCAGTAAATACAGAGGAGAAATACTCATTGAGGGTCTTGCCCATCTCCTTTGGCTCCACACAGGTGACCGCTTTGATTCCAGAGGGGTCCCACTCTCTCTCTAGTTACCCTTTTCCCCCTTATGTATTTGTAAACTCTCTTGTGATTGCCAAGTGACGTGTTAAAAGATAATGATTACAGAATCTGTTCAGCTTATGAAATATTTTTTTCAGGAATTTCTTTCCAATTTCCAATCATCCTCTGGAAACTCATCATTCATGAGATAAGTGGGTGGTAACTTTCTGCTTGCATTGCAAGGAATTTCCATCCACTTTTGATGGACAGAACTTTCCCACATTGAGGGCAGGAGACCTACGCATAATGAGGGAAGGAGAATCTTCCAAGCCTATTGAAGGTGATTGGGCCAGGTTCCTATACAGCACTGGGAGGTGGATCTCTTGGTGATTTAGTGAGGCAAGATGCTGTCGCTTAAAGGTTGGCCTATAACCCATAATAGAGCCCTCAGATATCATAGGGTTCATAGGACAAAAATCTCTTCTCAGACTAGATTTTGATTTATACTCATATAAAGTCACCATAAAATCACCCTGCTCTCCAGTGCTTCACTACACAAAATGTGTTCAAAGGGTAGATTGTTTAGTTTTCATCAGAATTTTGCTAAATTCTTGTAACCTTGAAGACTCATAACGAAACCAACGAAGAGAGTATTAGTTCAAGTGTTTAGTCTGAATAAGGGTCTCGACCTGAAATGTCACCCATTCCTTCTCTCCAGAGATGCTGCCTGACCCACTGAGTTACTCCAGCGTTCTGTGTCTACCTTTAGTTTTAAATTTTTTTAATTTTTTTATTTATTTAAAAAATATATATATTTGTATTTAATAAAGGTAAATACATCAGTGTACATCACATATATATTGTTACAATCATTGTACCCCATAATTTTACGGCTTTTAAAGAAAAAAAAATAGAAACAAAGAGAGTGAAGTAGGTGAAAAGAGTTGTGAAAGTGAAAGAGAGTGCCAAAGGGGACGAAAAAAAACCTTGGTCAAAGAGTTAAAGAAAGGGGATTAAGAGATAGACCCTAGAAAAGAAAAAGAAAAAAGAGAGAGAAAAAAAAGCCAGTTACTATATTATATATATATCATGCAAAAGGAATTTACCAACTCGATAGTCTTTCATCCCCCTTTACTAAGGCTCGAGGTACTCTTGCACCCTATCTTTGTAGCAATTAAATGCAGACCACGTCTGATAGAAACTATCTGATTTTCCTGCCAGGCGGAGTCTCATATCTTCCAGATGTAGTGTTTCAAACATAGTTGAAATCGACATATTGTCAATGAGTGCGCTATAGTAGCTTCTTGAAACTGGCATTTATCACAAATTGGTGAGACGTTGGGGAAAAATGTACTTAATTTAGTTTTTGAGTAGTATAATTTGTGTAAAATTTTAAATTGTATTAATTGAGCATTTATGCACATTTAATAAGTACTCTTTCCACCTTTCATTGGAAATGTTTATGCTTAATTCGTTTTCCCACTCTCCTCTGATACCTTCCGTTGTTGGTATTACTGCATTTAGTATAATAATATATATATATATGAAATTAAATTTGCTGATTCCACCTTTGTATTCATTGCTTCATCTAGTAAGTCTGATGGCATTTTGTGAAATTCTTGTGCATGTTTTTTCAGATAATCACATATTTGGAAATATTTAAAATATTGATTGTTACCCAGATTGTATTTTAGTTGTAATTGTTTAAATGATAGTAGTTTTCCCGTTTCATACAAATCTCCCAAAGTTTTAACTCCTGCTCTTTCCCATTGTATAAATGCTTTATCTATAATTAAGGGTTTAAACAGAGGGTTTTTAGCAATAGAAGATAGGAGAGATAAGTTTCTTAATTTTAAGTTGTATTTTATTTGTTTCCAAATTCTGATTGTACTATGTATAATTGGGTTTTTGTTGAAATTTGTAATATTCACCGTCATTGGTGAGAGAAGGATCGCGCCAATATTAAAATGGGAGCAGTCCTCTTTCTCCATAATGATCCACTTCGGTTGTTGAGGAGAGTTATCCAACAATTGAATCATATTTCTAATATTTACAGACCAATAGTAATACATAAAATTAGGGAGTGCTAATCCCCCTACTACTTTGGGTTTATTCAGGTGTGGTCTTTGTATTCTATGGGACTTATAATCCCAAATAAAATTTGTAATATCTGAGTCCAATTTAAAAAAAAACCCAACTTTTTGGGTAGGTATAATGGGATTGATTGGAACAGGTATAGAATTTGTGGTAAAAAAAATCATTTTTATAGCATTTATTCAGCCTATTAAGGACATCGGAAGCATTTTCCAGAATTTAATTAAATTATGTAGTTTCTTAAGTACAGAGTTATAGTTTGCATTAAGCATATCTTGATATCTTCTGGTGATTTCAGCGTATAATGATATTTTATTGATTGAATATTTTGTATTATATCTGTGGATATTCGGATGAGTTCTAATTCTTTACGCTAGCGGTTCAATTATGAGGGCAATAACAATGGTGATAATGAACAGCTTTGCCTATTACCCCTTGACAGTTGAAATTTCATGGATAAGATATTATTAGTTAATATTCTGGCTGTTGGCTTATATTAATTTAATCCATTGAATGAAGTTCTCTCCCAGTTGGAATTTTTGCAATACCTTAACCATATACTTCCATTCAACCTGATCGAATGCTTTCTTTGCATCTAGCGAAATAATTGTGATTGTCTCTTAGGGATAAACCCCGTTTGATCCAGATGTACTAATTTATTGGCGTCTTCTAGCTAATATTTTTGCTAATATTTTTTTATCTGTGTTTAACATCGCAATAGCTCTGTAAGATCCTGGTTCTTCCTCATATTTGTCTTTCTTAAGTATTAATGTAATCGTAGATTCTGCTAGTGTATCAGTAATATTTGTCCTCTAAAAGCATGTGTATACATTTTCTGTAGGCGAGGAGTAAATATGTCGTAAAAACTTTTATAGAATTCATTACTGAATCCGTCGGGATGTGTCTACCTTTAGTTAAAGTACTATTTACCTAATACCCCCAATTCCCCTCTGCCTATGCTGGAGAGAATTTCTGCTCACTGAGTTAATTTTATTACACGTGTATTTAGGGAAATCAAGCTACAGAAGGTAATATAAGGTCATATGGAATAGGAGTAGAATTAGGCATTTGGCCCATCAAGTCTAGGTCTTTATTCTTTGGAGCGCAGAAGGTTAAGGGGGGACTTGATTGAGGTCTTTAAAATGATGAAAGGGATAGACAGAGTTAACGTGGATACGTTTTTCCCATTGAGGGTAGGGAAGATTCAAACAAGAGGGCATGACATGAGAATTAAGGGACAGAAGTTTTGGGGTAACGTGAGGGGGAATTTCTTTACTCAGAGGGTGGTGGCTGTGTGGAATGAACTTCCAGCAGAAGTGGTGGAGGCAGGATCGATTTTAACATTTAAGAGTAAAGTGGATAGGTATATGGACGTGAAGGGAATGGAGGGGTATGGTCTGAGTGCAGGTAGATGGGATTAGGGGAAAACAAATGGTCGGCACGGACTGGAAGGGCCGAGAGGGCCTGTTTCCGTGCTGTAATTGTTATATGGTTGTTATATGGTTATAAGTCTACTGTGCCATTCAATCATGGCAGATCGCTCTCTCCCTCCTAATCCCATTCTCCTGCCTTCTCCCCATAACCCCTGACACCTGTACTAATCAACAATCTATCTACCTCTTAAAAATATCCACTGACCTCGCCTCCACAGACTTCTATGGCAAAGACTAAGTGAAGTCAAATGGCACCACATGTAGAGGGACTGAATGTGCTTCTCTCGTATTCACCAGTTGCATTCAATACAACGGAACACAACTACAAATTCTGCTCAAAGAGGCAATTATATATTTGTCTTACAATGCAGGCTTCTTCATCGAATTCATTGCCCCAGATGTAGACATTGCTTAAGGTAGTGTTGGACTTCAATATATTTGCGAATGCCACCAAACCAACACCAGTGATGCTATTTCTGGTCACAGATAACCTGGTAAGAAACAATTATATTAATTCCATTAAATAGATTTCAATATTTTATGTATAACCATATTTTTGATTTGAGAAGCCTTCATATTAATGGGTGATAGCAATTCATTTAGCCAATCGTGTGGTGGACACCCATTAAGACAGAATAGTGTTTTTCTGAGCTGCTTCAGAGAAACCTGGAATATATGCAACTCATTGATTCTAAAATGTTGCAAGATATATCTCTGTCTCTCACTATTCCCACAAGGCTATGTAAGAACAACAGTATTTCAGTACTCAGCCTCTTATTGGTCATTCAGCCAATTTACACAAGAAGTTTAGAGACAATGTACAAAACATTCAGCCCACTTTCCCGACACTTGTTCGGTGCCGTGCCGTGTGGTGGAAAAGTTAATCTTGAGGCTTTCTCGAGAGGCTTCGGAGAGGGGCTGAAGAGAGAGGAGCGGAGCGGAACTGCAAGACGCAGAACAACTGCAAGTAGGAAGTTTCACGAAAATTGTGAGATACGCAGAGGAGACATGCAGGATCATGCGATGTGCTGCAGCTGCATGATGTTGGAGCTGGTGGACACCTTGGTCAATCCTGGTGACCACATCTGCAGCAAATACTGGTTGATTGAAGAACTAAGACTGAAAGTGGACGGCCTGGAGTCAGAGCTTCAAACGCTGTGGCACATCAAGGATGGGGAGAATGACCTGGATGCTGTGTATCTGGAGGCAGTTACGCCCGCTAGAGTAACTGCTTCCAACTTGGTCCGTGGTGACGTAGAGGGTGTGACTGCTAGTGAGGCAGCCAGGGGAACAGAGGTGAGGACTGTGGGAAGGATAAGAAACCTGACCAGAGCACCGTGGTTCAGGGGGGCATTCGAGGGACCAGGGAAGAAAAACGTAGTTCTCATTGGGGACAGTATAGTTATAGGTATTGACACTGTTCACTGTTGCGAGGATCGAGAGTCCCAAAGGCTGTGTTGGCTGCCTGGTGCCCGGGTATAGGACATCTCGTCTGACCAGCAGAGGAACTTGGAGTGGGAGGGGATAGATCTGGTCATCGTGGTCCATGTGGGTACCAATGACGTAGGTAGAACGAGGAAAGAGATTTTGCTAAAGGAATTCAAACGACTACGTACCAAATTGAAAAGCAGTACCAAGAAGGTAATAATCTGTGGATTGCTACCTGAGCCGCATGCAAATTGTTATTGGGTTGTGAGGATTAGAGAGTTGAAGGCGTGGCAGAAGTGGGTTTGAAGTTGTACGACATTGGCACCAGTTTTGGGGAAGGAGGGAACGGTTCTGACGGGATGGACTCCGCTTGAATCCGACTGGAAACAGACTCCTGGAAAACTGTATAACCAGGGCTGTAGATCGAGCTTTAAACTAAATAGTGGGGGTGTGGTTCAACAAACTGGAAGTGTAATGCCCCTGTCCCACTTAGGAAACCTGAACGGAAACCTCTGGAGACTTTGCGCCCCACCCAAGGTTTCCGTGCGGTTCCCGGAGGTTTTTGTCAGTCTCCCTAATGGTCGAAAGTGGTTTCCGTTTTAAAAATCGGTAATTTTTTAGTCAAAGCCGGTTGCGATGCTAGTTGAAGGTGGTTGCCGGAGGACAAAAACCTCCGGGAACCGCACGGAAACCTTGGGTGGGGCGCAAAGTCTCCAGAGGTTTCCGTTCAGGTTTCCTAGGTGGGACGGGGCATTAGGGTGGAGTTACAGGGAAATAGAGTGTAGGAGAAGTTACAGAAGTCTCTAGAATTACCAGGACGGAAAGTTCAAGAGGGATAAGGGTAAGGTCGGGTAAAATAGGGACATGTGTGAGAGGGGAGAAGAATACCAAATTAAAGGTGTTGTATTTGAATGTGCATAGTATAAGAAATAAAGTGGATGAGCTTGTAGCACAGATAGAGATTGGTAGATATGATGTTGTGGGAATTACAGAGACGTGGCTGCAAGAACATCGGAGCTGGGAGCTGAATATTCAAGGCTATACATCCTATCAGAAAGACAGACAGGTGGGCAGAGGGGGTGGGGTAGCTCTGTTGGTAAGGAATGAAATTCAGTCCTTTGTGAGGGGTGACAGAGGATCAGAAGATGTAGAATCATTGTGGTAGAACTGAGAATTTGTAGAAAGACCCTAATGGGAGTTATTTACAGACCCCCAAACAGTAGCCTGGATATAGGATAGAAGTTACATCAGGAGTTACAATTGGCATGTAAGCAAGGCAATGCTACAGTGGTCATGGGAGATTTCAATATGCAGGTAGACTGGGAAAATCAGGTTGGTACTGGACCCCAAGAAAGGGAATTTGTTGAGTGCCTCCGAGATGGATACTTAGAGCAGCTTGTAGTGGAGCCTACCAGGGAAAAGGCAATTCTGGATTTAGTGTTGTGTAATGAGCCGGATTTGATAAGGTAACGGAACCATTAGGAGGTGGCAACCACAACACGATACGTTTTAATCTGCTATTTGAGAGGGAGAAGGTGATGTTGGATGTGTCGGTATTGCAGTTGAGCAAAGGGGAACACAGAGGCATGAGGGAGGATCTGGCCAAAGGTGACTGACGTCAATTTGCAAAGTGAGACCACATCTGGATTATTGTGTACAGTTTTGGTCTCCTAATTTGAGGAAGGACATCCTTGTGATTGAGACAGTGCAGCGTAGGTTCACGAGATTGATCCCTGGGATGGCGGGCCTGTCATATGAGGAAAGATTGAAAAGACTAGGCTTGTATTCACTGGAGTTTAGAAGGATGAGGGGAGATCTTATAGAAACATATAAAATTATAAAAGGACTGGACAAGCTAGATGCAGGAAAAATGTTACCAATGTTGGCGAGTCCCAAACCAGGGGCCACAGTCTTAGAATAAAGGGGAGGTCATTTAAGACAGAGGTGAGAAAAAACTTTTTCACCCAGAAAGTTGTGAATTTATGGAATTCCCTGCCACAGAGGCCAAGTCACTGAATGGATTTAAGAGAGAGTTAGATAGAGCTCTAGTGGCTAGTGGAGTCAAGTGATATGGGGAGAAGGCAGGCATGGGTTATTGAAAGGGGAATTTAATTTTTAATTTAATTTAAAATAGGTGCAGGAGTAGGCCATGATCAGCCATGATCATAATGAATGGCGGTGCTGGCTCGAAGGGCCGAAAGACCTCCTCCTGCACCTATTTTCTAAGTTTCTATGACTGAAAAGAGATCCTAACAGGGGAGATGGTAGAACTGCAATGGCAGGAATTTCTGGGAATAATCCGGAAGATGCAGGATCTTTTAATTCCAAAGAGGAAGAAAGATTCTAGGGGGAGAAAGAAGAGACCGTAGCTGACAAGGGAAGTCAAGGACTGTATAAAACTAAAAGAGAAGGAGAATAACATAGCAAAGATTAGTGGGAAGCCAGGGGATTGGTAAGCTTTTAAAGGACAACATAATGTAACTAAAAAGACAATACCCCTATGAAAGATGAAATATGAAAGTAAGCTAGCGAATAATATAAAAGAGGATAGCAAGTGTTTATTCAGTTATATAAAGACATTAGACAATAGGTACAGGAGTAGGCCATTTGGCACTTCGAGTCAGCACCGCCATTCATTGTGAATGAGGCAAGAGGACGTTGGACCACTGGAGAATGATGCAAGAGAAGTGATAATGGGGAATAAAGAAATGGCAGATGAGTTGAATAACTTTTTTGCATCAGTCTTCACAGCGCAAGACACCAGCAACGTTCCTGAAATTCAAGAGAGTCAGGAGGTGGAAATTAGTGGAGTGGCTATTACCTGGAAGAAGGTGCTTGAGAAGCTGAAATGGCTGAAGGTGGACATCACCTGGATCAGATGGACTGCACCCGAAGGTTCTGAAAGAGGAGGTTTTAGAGATTGTGGAGGCTTCGACAGTGATATTTCAAGAATTGGTTCCAGACGATTGGAAACTTGCCAATATTACCTTGCTGCACAAGAAGGGAGCATAGCAGAATAGCAGGAACTGTAGTTAGTCTGACTTGGGTGGTTGGTAAGATTTTAAAGTCCATTATAAAGGATGAGGTTGCAGAGTACTTGGAAGTTCATGATAAAATAGGCCGAAGTCAGCATGTTGTGAAGGGGATGTCTTTTTTGACAAATTTTCTGGAATTCTTTGAAGAACTAAATAGCAGGACAGACAAAGGAGAGTCAGTAGATGTTGTTTACTTAAGGGCCTGTCCCACTTGAGCGTCATTTGTGTGTCATGGTGCGTGGTGGTGTAGGCACTTTCTAATTGGGATGGAATCAATTTCACATTTACACACTATGGAGATGAAATAGTTTACCCATACTTTTTATGGAAAGGTCAAGTTTTACAGTGGAAAGCCCCTTTTTCTTGTTCTTGCAAATTTGTGGTACTACAGTGCCCTCCATAATGTTTGGGGCAAAGATCCATCATTTATTTATTTGCCTCTGTAGTCCACAATTTGAGATTTGTAATAGAAAAAAAATCACTTGTGGCTAAAGTGCACATTGTCAGATTTTAATAAAGGCCATTTTTATACATTTTTGGTTTCACCATGTAAAAATTACAGCAGTGTTTATACATAGTCCCCCCATTTCAGGGCACGATAATTGCTGGAACACAGCAATGTAATGTAAATGAAAGTAGTCATGTTTAGTATTTTGTTGCATATCCTTTGCATGCAATGACTGCTTGAAGTCAGCGATTCATGGACATCACCAGTTGCTGGTGTCTTCTCTGGTGATGCTCTGCCAGGCTTGTAGTGCAGCCATATTTAGCTTATGCTTGTTTTGGGGGCTAGTCCCCTTCAGTTTTCTCTTCAGCATCTAAATGGCATGCTCAATTGGGTTCAGATCAGATGATTGACTTGGCCACTCAAGAATTTTTTAGCTTTGAAAAACGCCTTTGTATCTTTGTATCTTTAGCAGTATGTTTGGGATCATTGTCTTGCTGTAGAATGAACCGCCGGCCAATGAGTTTTGAGGCATTTGTTGGAACTTGAGCAGATAGGATGTGTCTGTGAACTTCAGAATTCATTATGGTACCACCGTCAGCAGTTGTATCATCAATGAAGATAAGTACCTTCAGCAGCCATACATGCCCAGGCCATAACACTGTGTTTCACAGATGAGGTGGTATGCTTTGGATCTTGGGCATATCCTTCGCTTCTCCATACTTTGCTCGCCATCACTTAAGTGTATCGCTGCATGGCCAATTGATTTCACTGTGCCTTTGTTGGTACATGTGACAAATACATTTGACTTTGACTTTGATCACTCTGATATAAGTTAATCTTCGTCTCATCTGTCCACAAGACCTTTTTCCAGAACACTGGTTGCTCATTTAAGTATGTCTTGGCGAACTGTAACCTGGCCATCCTATTATTGCAGCTAACCAGTGGTTTGCATCTTGCTGTGTAGCCTCTGTATTTATGTTCATGAAGTTTTCTGCTGACAGTGGTCATTGACAAATCCACACCTGACTCCTGAAGAGTGTTTCTGATCTGTTGGACAGGTGTTTGGGGATTTTTCTTTATTATAGAGACAATTCTTCTGTCATCAGCTGTGGAGGTCTTCCTTGGCCTGCCAGTCCCTTTGCGATTAGTAAGCTCACCAGTGCTCTCTTTCTTCTTAATGACGTTCCAAACATTTTATTTTGGTAAGCCTAAGGTTTGGCTGATGTCTCCAACAGTTTTATTCTTGTTTCTCAGACTCATAATAGCTTCTTTGACTTTCATTTGCACAACTTTAGTCCTCATGATGATAAACGTTTCCAAAGGTGATGGACAGACTGGAGGAAAGACTAGCTGCTGAGAGCTCTCTTATACCTGCATTAAAGAGGCAATTAAACACACCTGAGCAATTACAAACACCTGTGAAGCCATGTGTCCCAAACATTATGGTGCCCTGAATGGGGGACCTATGTATAAACTATTATGGGGGAACTATGTATAAACACAGCTGTAATTTTTACATGGTGAAACCAAAATGTATGAAAATGGCCTTTAGTAAAATCGGACAATGGGCATTTGTGAACCACATGTGATTTTTTCTATTACAAATCTCAAATTAACATAGAAATGTAGAAAATAGATGCAGGAGGAGGCCCTTCGAGCCAGCATCGCCATTCATTGTGATCATGGCTGATCGTAAACTGTAAACTGATAATTCATACATTGTGGAGTACAGAAGCAAATAAATAGATGATAGATCTTTACCCCGAACAGTACGGAGGGCACTATAGATTTTGGATGTATTAAACTGGAATTCTGGCAAACTCACCCTTGCAGTTGGTCATTCAGGTAACGAAGGGCCTCGCTAATGTAAACTAGCCCATCATCGCCAATTCTGTTTGCTGACAAATCCAGGATCTTTAGGGGAGTGTTGAGTTTCAGCAGCTCGGCCAAATAATTTGCTCCATCACTGGATATCTGGTTACTGTAGGAACAAATTAAATTACATTTTTCACAACATCAGAAATTAATATTCAACCTAAATACTGAGCAAATCAACTATGTAACTTCTGATACTGAAACCCTTACTTGGTTAAAATCCTACTCACAGCTGGCAGAAAGGCCATTACCAGAAAAACTGGCTTGCAGCGGACACACCCAGACGTAGACAATGGTTAGACATAGTACAGGAAATATTTGTCATGGAGAAAATGACATATTCTCTAAGAGTGAAAGAATACGAGTTTAACAGAAAATGGGAAAAATGGATCAGGTATAGAAATAAAGACATCAACACTGTATAATTTTATAGACAATAATGTAAGTTATTGGAAAATGTTTTAATATGAAAATAGTTCTGTATACTGCATCATTAATTGTAAACTGAACCCCCCACTACACTGTTGTACGTTTCATTGTAATGTTGTATGTTTCGTTGTTATATTTGTGTTTTATTTGTGTATACATAAAAGCAATAAAAACCTAAAGTGGAAAAAAAAAGAAACCCTCACAGTACTAGTGACCTGGATTCAATCCTGACCTCTGGAGTTGTGTCTGTAGAGACAACATGTTCCCCCTGTGAACATCTGGCTTGCCAAGAGTGCTTTATTGTTGTATGTCCCAGATAGAACAATAACATTCTTACTTGCAGAAGCACAACAGAATATGTAAATGCAGTACACTGTAAACAATATAATAAATGAGAAAAAAAAGGTTGCACACACACACACACACACACACACACAAAATGCAACGTTTCCATAAAAGACACAAGCAATAATAACAATAATAGTAGTTCAGAGATTATTTGAAGTTGTGGTGTTTAATGACTGTAGGGTAGAAGCTGCTCCTGGACCTGGACGTTACAGTTTTCAGGCTCCTGCACCTTCCCGATGGCAGGGGTGAAATGAGTATTGGCCAGGGTGGTGTGAGTCTCTGATTATGCTGGCTGCCTTTTTGATATTTCTCAGTTTCTCCCACATTCAGAAAAGGTAAGGGTTGGTAGGTTAATTGGCCACTGTAAGTTGTCCTGGCGGCATGTGGGGAGGAAACTGACATAATCTGTCACAAGGAAAGTTTGTGGGGAATGGAAGAATTCTGAGAGCCAACAAAGGCTCAGTGTGCGAAAATAGTAGCCTTTTTTTAACGACATAACCAAAGATGTATATATGGACTTCAGCAAAGGACTTGACAAGGTTCCACATGCTGGGCTCTAGAAGGTTAGATTGCATGTGATCCAAGGAGAGATAGCTGAAGGGATAGCAAATTGGCTTCATGGAAGGAAGCAGAGTGTGATTGTGGAAGGTTGTATGCAGTATGTTGCTGCGCATGCCCAGTACGCTGCGCAGCACATGCACGCCGTCCAGGCACGTGCCGTGGAGTAATTACTCAGAGTAGGCAGTCAGTCGGCTTTTAAAAAATATTGAAAACTGCACATGCGCAGGTTGTTCTCCTATCCGGTAGGCAGTCAGTCGACTTTTATAAAGGCATACGTCTTCAAAAGCCTCAATCTCTTATTTACTTACCACATTATTTGTACACAAACTCCATTCTTCTCTCTTTGTTTCTTAATATATTCTTAAGATTTGAACAATCCATGTTTGAAAAACCCGCCAAGAAATTTGCGTTGCGCAGCACATGCACGCAGTCCACGATGCAAAGGCAGAATTTCAGCTGCCTTTCTAGACCTTTGTAATTGAAGGCTTGCAGCAGCGTCGACGGCACGTGAGTTGCACACAGTTTTGTGCGTTACGTGTACTGCAGATGAAAGGCACGGGAGAATAATGCCTACCTAAGAGATCGATCTCTTAGGTAGGCATAATTCTCCCGGGCCCTTACTATTTATATTTAATAATTACCATTTTATAATTTTAGCCTACCCTGACGGCACGTGCCTGACTTTCCTATAACATGGTGCCTTGAACAGAACACAATACTTTAAATGCGGCCTCAGCAACGTCTTATACAACTGCAACATGACCTCACAATTTGTATTATAGTTCATGAAGCTCTGACACTAACAACAACCTTCTCATGCATGGACTGAGAATGTTTAGCTATGAACTGGACCATGAGTAGTACATCATCCCTCCCTTTCTGCCACCATACTGCAATAGATCACAGAAACGCATAACGAAGGAAACAGCCACGCTGCACAACACGCCTGCTTTGGACCGATAATGTAAAAGTATGTCTATTACCAGCGAAGATCGAGGTAACGGAGAGTCTTGTTTTTAACCAGTTGTTCACAAAGTTGCTGGACACCAAAGTCTTTCATTTCAAATCTTGCTAAGTGCAGCTCCTGCAGGGATTGGTTCACGTGAAGCATGTCAGCCATGTGCACAGTCATCTCTTCCTAAAATCAAACAATACAAAGGAGTAAAAGTAGAGCATGGAAGATGCTCCAAACCAATGGATGCAGCTGCTGTGAATTGCTCTCATAAAGCAATGGGAGAAAATACAGTTCAACATCAGGTGGATATACAATGGAAGACATTTAAAGACTGCATGGATGAACTACAAAAATTGTTCATCCCAGTTTGGCAAAAGAATAAATCGGGGAAGGTAGTGCATCCGTGGATAACAAGGGAAATCAGGGATAGTATCAAAGCAAAGGATGATGCGTACAAAGTAGCCAGAAAAAGCAGCATACCAGAGGACTGGGAGAAATTCAGAGACCAGCAGAGGAGGACAAAGGGCTTAATTAGGAAAGGAAAAATAGATTATGAAAGAAAACTGGCAGGGAACATAAAAACTGACTGCAAAAGTTTTTATAGATATGTAAAGAGAAAGAGGTTAGTTAAAACAAATGTAGGTCCCTTGCAGTCAGAAACAGGTGAGTTGATCATGGGGAACAAGGATATGGCGGACCAATTGAATAACTACTTTGGTTCCGTCTTCACTAAGGAAGACATAAATAATCTGCCTGAAATAGCAGGGGACTGTGGGTCAAAGGAGGAATTGAGTGAAATCCAGGTCAGTCGGGAAGTGGTGTTGGGTAAATTGAATAGATTAAAGGCCGATAAATCCCCAGGGCCAGATAGGCTGCATCCCAGAGTACTTAAGGAAGTAGCTCAGGAAATAGTGGATGCATTAGTGATAATCTTTCAAAACTCTTTAGATTCTGGAGTAGTTCCTGAGGATTGGCGGGTAGCAAATGTAACCCCTCTTTTTAAGAAGGGAGGGAGAGAGAAAACGGGGAATTACAGACCAGTTAGTCTAACATCGGTAGTGGGGAAACTGCTAGAGTCAGTTATTAAAGATGGGATAGCAGCACATTTGGAAAGTGGTGAAATCATTGGACAAAGTCAGCATGGATTTACAAAAGGTAAATCATGTCTGACGAATCTTGTGGAATTTTTCGAGGATGTAACTAGTAGCGTGGATAAGGGAGAAACCAGTGGATGTGGTATATCTGGACTTCCAGAAGGCTTTCGACAAGGTCCCACATAAGAGATTAGTATACAAACTTAAAGCATACGGTATTAGGGGTTCAGTATTGATGTGGATAGAGAACTGGCTGGCAAACAGGAAGCAAAGAGTAGGAGTAAACGGGTCCTTTTCACAATGGCAGGCAGTAACTAGTGGGGTACCGCAGGGCTCAGTGCTGGGACCCCAGCTATTTACAATATATATTAATGATCTGGATGAGGGAATTGAAGGCAATATCTCCAAGTTTGCGGATGACACTAAGCTGGGGGGCAGTGTTCGCTGTGAGGAGGATGCTAGGAGACTGCAAGGTGACTTGGATAGGCTGGGTGAGTGGGCAAATGTTTGGCAGATG
Organism: Okamejei kenojei; assembly: GCA_035221665.1. Taxonomy (NCBI): domain Eukaryota; kingdom Metazoa; phylum Chordata; class Chondrichthyes; order Rajiformes; family Rajidae; genus Okamejei; species Okamejei kenojei. The sequence goes on along the minus strand of CM069144.1, from coordinate 63,306,346 downwards.
CAGTATAATGTGGATAAATGTGAGGTTATCCACTTTGGTGGCAAAAACAGGAAAGCAGACTATTATTTAAATGGTGGCCGATTAGGAAAAGGGGAGATGCAGCGAGACCTGGGTGTCATGGTACACCAGTCATTGAAAGTAGGCATGCAGGTGCAGCAGGCAGTGAAAAAAAGCGAATGGTATGTTAGCTTTCATAGCAAAAGGATTTGAGTACAGGAGCAGGGAGGTTCTACTTCAGTTGTACAGGGTCTTGGTGAGACCACACCTGGAGTATTGCGTGCAGTTTTGGTCTCCAAATCTGAGGAAGGACATTATTGCCATAGAGGGAGTGCAGAGAAGGTTCACCAGACTGATTCCTGGGATGTCAGGACTGTCTTATGAAGAAAGACTGGATAGACTCGGTTTATACTCTCTGGAATTTAGGAGATTAAGAGGGGATCTTATAGAAACGTACAAAATTCTTAAGGGGTTGGACAGGCTAGATGCAGGAAGATTGTTCCCTATGTTGGGGAAGTCCAGGACAAGGGGTCACAGCTTAAGGATAAGGGGGAAATCCTTTAAGACCGAGATGAGAAAGACTTTCTTCACACAGAGAGTGGTGAGTCTCTGGAACTCTCTGCCACAGAGGGTAGTTGAGGCCAGTTCATTGGCTATATTTAAGAGTGAGTTGGATGTGGCCCTTGTGGCTAAGGGGATCAGAGGGTATGGAGAGAAGGCAGCTACGGGATACTGAGTTGGATGATCAGCCATGATCATATTGAATGGCGGTGCAGGCTCGAAGGGCTGAATGGCCTACTCCTGCACCTAATTTCTATGTTTCTATGTTTCTATGTTTCTAACATCAATAAAAATTGGTGCTAGGGCTGTTCATCAATGTGCCCCACTGGTACATTGATCCAGAACATTAGACTTGCGGGATTAACTGTGACTTGGTCGTATGGATTCAGAACTGGCTTACTGATGCACAGAGGGCTGTGGTGGAAGGACAATATTCAGGTTGGAGGTCTATGACCAGTAGAGTTATAGAGTCATAGAGTGATACAGTGTGGAAACAGGCCCTTCAGCCCAATGCCCACACCGTCCAACATGTCCCGGCTACAGTAGTGCTACATGTGTTTGGTCCATATCCCTCCCAACCTGTCCAATCCATGTACCTGTCTAGCTGTTTCTTAAATATTGACATCATCCCTGCCTCAACTACCTCCTCTAGCAGCTTGATCCATACACCCACCACCCTTTGTGTGAAAAAGTTAGCCCTCAGATTCCTCAGATCTTTTAAGCTTCATCTTAAACCTATGTCTTCTGGTCCTCGATTCACCTACTCTGGGCAAGAGACTCTGTGCATCAACCCGATTTATTCTTCTCATGATATTCTACACCTCAATAAGATCACCCCTCATCCTCTTATGCTCCAAGGAACAGAATCCCAGCCTACTCAACCTCTCCCTGCAGCTCACACCCTCTAGTCTTGGCATCATCCTTGTGAATCTTCTCTGTACCCTTCCATCTTGACAACATATTTTCTATAACATGGTGCCAGAACTGAACACAATATTCTAAATGCGGCCTCACCAATGTCTTATACAACTGGAACGTGATCTCCCAACTTCTATACTCAATACTCTGACTGATGAAGGCCAATGTGTCAAACACCTTATTAACCACCCTGTCTACCTGTGACTCCACCTACAATTCCACAGGAATCTATGCTGGGACCTCTGCTGTTTGCGATATATATAAATGATTTGGACATAACCGTAGACAGGTTGGTTAGTAAGTTTGCAGATGACACCAAGATTATTGGACTTGCGGACTGTGAGAAGGTTGTCATACTATACAGCAGTATGTAGATCAGCTGCAGAAATGGTGGAGAAATGGCAGATGAAGTTAAATCCGAGCAAGTGTGAGGTCAATCATAAGGGGAAAATATACAATGAATGTCATGACACTTAACACAATTGAAGTACAGAGGGATCTTGGGGTCCTAGACCATAACTCACTGAAAGTGGCAAGTAGCTAGAGTGGTAAAAAAGGCATATGGTATGCTTGCCTTCATAGGTCGGGCTATTGAGTATAACAGTCAAGGAGTTGTGAAGCAGCTTTATAGGACATTGGTTTGGCTGCAATTGAAGTACTATAGTATGTACAGTTCTTACAGCGACTTTGGAAAGGGGCAGAAGAGGTTTAGCAGAATGTTTACTGGGTTAGGATGTGTTAGCTACTGGTGGAGGTTGGACAGGCTTGGATTGTTTTCTGTGGAATGCTGGAGGTTACAGGGTGACCAGATAAAATAATTATGAGAGGCATAGATAGGGTAGATAGTCAAAACTGTTTTCCTATGATGGAAAAATCAAATACTAGTGGGCATTTAAGGTGAGGGGGGCTAAGTTTAACGGAGATGTTCGAGGCAAGATTTTTTACACAGTGGGTAGTGGGTGCCTGGAACATGCTGCCAGGATTGAAGCAGATACGACAGTGGATTTGAAGAGGATTTTTGATAGGCATGTGGATATGCAGGATATGGAGGGATTTTGATTATGTTTGGTACAGTGCCATAATGTTTGGGACAAAGACCCTTTATCTATTTATTTGCCTCTGTACTCCACAATTTGAGATATGTAATAAAAATATTCACATATAGTTAAAGTGCACATTATCAGATTTTATTGAAGGCCATTTTTATACATTTTGGTTTCACCATGTAGAAATTACACCTGTGTTTACACATAGACCCCCCATGTCAGGGCGCCATAATGTTTGGGACACATGGCTTCACTGGTGTTTGTAATTGTTCAGGTGTGTTTAATTGCCTCTTTAATGCAGGTAAAGAGAGCTCTCAGCAGCTAGTCTTTCCTCCAGTCTTTCCATCACCTTTGGAAACTTTTATTGCTGTTTATCATCATGAGGACCAAAGTTGTGCAAATGAAAGTCAAAGAAGCTATTATGAGTCTGAGAAACAAGACTAAAACTGTTGGAGACATCAGCCAACCCTTAGGCTTACCAAAATAAAATGTTTTGAACGTCATTAAGAAGAAAGAGAGCACTGGTGAGCTTACTAATTGCAAAGGGACTGGCAAGCCAAGGAAGACCTCCACAGCCGATGACAGAAGAATTCTCTCTATAATAAAGAAAAATCCCCAAACACCTGTCCGACAGATCAGAAACACTCTTCAGGAGTCACGTGTGGATTTGTCAATGACCACTGTCTGCTGAGGACTTCATGAACAGACATACAGAGGCTACACTTGAAGATGTAAAGATGATTAGCTGCAAAAATAGGATGGCCAGGTTACAGTTTGCCAAAAAAGACTTAAAAGAGCAACCGCAGTTCTGGAAAAAGGTCTTGTAGACAGATGAGACGAAGATTAACTTATATCAGAATGATGGCAAGAGCAAAGTATGGAGAAGAGAAGGAACTGCCCAAGATCCAAAGCATACCACCTCAGTTGTGAAACACGGTGGTGGGGGTGTTGTGGCCTGGGCATGGATAGCTGCTGAAGGTACTGGCTCACTTATCTTCATTGATGATACAACTGCTGATGGTAGTAGCCTAATGAATTCTGAAGTGTATAGACACATCCTATCTGCTCAAGTTTAAACAAATGCCTCGAAACTCATTGCCCGGTGGTTCATTCTACAGCAAGACCACGGTCCCAAACATAGTGCTAAAGCAACAAAAGAGTTTTTCAAAGCTAAAAAAATTGACAATTCATGAGTGGCCAAGTCAATCTCCCGATCTGAACCCAATTGAGCACGCCTTTTATATGTCGAAGAGAATACTGAAGGGGACTAGCTCCCAAAATAAGCATAAGCTAAAGATGGCTGCAATACAGGCATGGCAGAGCATCACCAGAGAAGACATCCGGCAACTGATGATGTCCATGAATCGCAGACTTCACACAGTCATTGCATGCAAAGGATATGTAACAAAACACATGTGATTTTTTTCAGTTACAAATCTCAAATTGTGGAGTACAGAGGCAAATAAATAAATGATGGGTCTTTGTCCCAAACATTATGGAGGGCACTGTAGATAAGTGCTGGTCTTGGCCACATGTTCAATGATTCTTTATTATTGCATGTGAAATTATTTTTTAGGTGCAGTGAAATTATTTTTTTGCATGCAGTTTGGTAAATTATTACTATACATAGGCACAATCCCAGATTAAATACAGAGTGTCAAGAAATAGCCCACTGAGACCATATAGAAGAGTCGCCAGGTTTGGCCCATTTTCAACGTCCAAGCTGCAGTTGGCCATATAACCCCGCTGCACATGCCACCTCCATCCGGATCATCCAGCAAACCCTCAGCTCTATGTAATATTTGGTCAAAGATTCACTACCATTAATGATTCAGTGTCAAAGAAGCTTACGAGAGTAAAAAGACCAAGTACTCTGAACTGGCAACTGAAGCTGCACAAAATGGCTGGAAGACCAAGATTTTCCCTGTAGAAGTGGGATGCAGGGGATTTGTTGCTACATCTACGACAAGTCTATTGAAGAAAATGGGGGAGAGGGATTGCTCCATCCAACAAGCAATCAGGTCATTATTAAAATCAGCAGAAAAAAACAGCAATTGTCTTTGGATTAAAAGGAAAGACAACAATTGGGCTGCGAGATGAAGACAGGAGGGTATGGAATTGAGGTGGGTGTAACTGGGACACCAGGTATCACCGTTGAGCCCTCTGGAGACATTGTGGGCTTATCAATGAAATGTCAAAGAAGGAGGGTGCCCACCGGGTGACCCCCGATGACGTACCTACCCTATCTTTCACCACTCCAATCCCACTGCCAATAGCAAGAGTGCCGACTTATTACAGGGATTGAGACATCAAGTCCTATTACCTCTACTGATCTGCTGGAGGGAAAAACAGTGACTGCTGTGACAGGAGGAAATAGACCCCAACGGGGCTGTTATGGGCTAGCTACCTGTAACAGCTGGCTCCGTCACCTTGTTAGGGCACAAGAGCCACCCTCACTTGGCTACAAAAAGTTCTATGAGAGAAATCCCCCCAGACTCTGCGAGAGCGGGGGCACAAGATGACTCATCGACTGACCACCCGGTAACAAACCTTGGAACGGACACGACATTGAATGAAGTAAGTGGCAAAATTCTTGACAAATGAGCAGCTGGACACGTTCTTCAGACCTGTATGTGTGGCTGGACTAAAGTAACATCAACTCGTGGTCTTAAAATTAATCAGGAACAGAAGAAATGTTTGAAAATCTCCAACCCAGGGCCCAGCATTGACCAGATTCTGTAAAGAGGAAGGTCAAATCAGTTGGATGAAACTCAGCGTCAGAAAGAAACCCACAGTCCGCAGAGCATCAGCACCTTACGTGATGTGGCAGAAGTTTCAGGCAACAGTCCAACAGTAAAGTGGAGAACATGCAAGGACGTAAGCTGTTGGTGAAATGGCCAAAGTCTAACAGCAAGGAGTGGGAAACCATCAATGCAGATGTGAGCTTAATCTTAAGTGGAATCAAGGGATCAGCAGAAAAGAAGTTGGAGAAGATGGGTGATCTATGGAAAGGAGATATTTGGTGAGAAGGAACAACTCAGCAGGAGTTGGCCTCCCCCCCCCCCCAAAGTCCCGTCGTCTCCAGCAAATCCAACTTGTTAAAGAGGCTGAGGAAGGTGTGGAATAGGGAGGGCGTCAACCTCCTTCGCGAGGACATAAAAGAGAAGCTCTCAAAGCTGCGTAGAGGAGAATTTAAGGAAACGACGCAAAAAGGAAAACGCAAGAACAGACTTCCACAAAGATCATTTAAGTTTGTGAAAGGCATTTTCACAAAAGAGAAGAGCAGATCCCTGAAAGCGTCAAAAAAAGAGGTTGAAGGACACATCAAAACCATCCACACTGATCAGCTAAAAGATGTACCGATTTTAAGCAAACAGATATATAAATTAGGAAGGAGGTAGGTAGTAGTAAAATACTGTCATGTGTACTGCAGTGAAAAAAAAAAGTTTTGCGGGCTGTCCAGTCGGATTTTCCCATCCATGAGTACAATTACACCGTGCAGTTTAGGTTTAATATGAAAGGAGAAACATTTAATAGTAACTTGAGGGGCAACTTTTTTTACACAGAGGGTAGTGCATACATGAAACAAGCTGTCAGATGAAATGGTGCAAGCAAGTACAATTACAACATTAAAATATACTGGAACAGGTACCTAGATGGGAAGGATTAGAGTGATATGGTCCAGGTGTAGACTACTGGGAATAACCGAGTTTGATAATTTGAACAGCATAGCCACATTGGGCAGAAGGATCTGTTTCCATTCTGTATAGCTACATTACTCCAAACTGGAGGGCAAATTATTATCTGTATGCGAATAGATTGAGTAAGGGCCTAGTACACAAGAACTGGGTTTACATATGCAGGTGAATAGACAGGATGAATATACAGAGTTTTTTACCCAGAGTAGGGAAATGAAGAGCCTGAGGACATAAATTTAAGGTGAGATTTTAAGATTTAAAATGATCCCGTGAGGAAACTTTTTCACATAGATGGTGGTGGGAATATGGAACAAGCTGCCAGAAGAAGTAGTTGAGGCAGGTACTTTTGACAGAGATTCTGATTTCCATGTTCTAATTGATTGTAAAGTTTCTTCATTGACTTGAGCCCATGTCATACCTGAAGTGTGTAAACCAAAGGCCGTCCAACATCGATGGATTTGAGCGCTTTGTTATGGTTTAGAACTGTTGCTAATCCAATCACACATTGAATTCCCTGAAAAGACAGAAATCTTCAATTCTTCAGCAGAAAAAGAGCAGTTTCCTGCATAAATGCAATATAAACCGTTTAAGAATAGATACATGTTATGGCAAAACATTTATTTAATATTCTCAGTGTGATTTTAAAATCTTAGTATTTCACTGGGAAAGAACCGTGTCAAAAAGAATTAGTCAAAAAGTCAAAAGAGTCTATTGTCATGTGTCCCTGACAGGACAATGAAATTCGTTCTTTGCGTAGCACAACAGAACATAGTAGGCGTTGACTACAATTATATACTTAAATACACACATTAATTAATAAAGTGCAAATAACAGATGGAGGGGTATTAATGTTCAGAGTTTTGTCCGAGTCAGGTTTAATAGCCTGATGGCTGTGGGGAAGTAGCTATTCCTGAACCGGGTCGTTGCAGTTCTCAGGCTCCTGTACCTTCTACCCGAAAGTAGCAGGGAGATGAGTGTGTGGCCAGGGTGGTCTGGGTCCTTGATGATGCTGCCAGCCTTTTTGAGGCAGCGACTGTGGTAGATCTACTCGATGAAAGGAAGGTCAGAGCCGATGATGGACTGGGCAGTGTTTACTACCTTTTGTAGTCTTTTCCTCTCCAGGGCACTCAAGTTGCAGAACCAAGCCACGATGCAACCGGTCAGCAAGCTCTCTACTGTGCACCTGTAGAAGTTAGAGAGAGTCCTCCTTGACAGACCGACTCTCCGTAATCTTCTCAGGAAGTAGAGGCGCTGATGAGCTTTCTTAATAATTGCATCTGTGTTCTCGGACCAGGAAAGATCTTCACAGATGTGCACGCCCAGGAATTTGAAGCTCTTGACCCTTTCAACCATCGACCCGTTGATATAAACAGGACTGTGGGTCTCCATCCTACTCCTTCCAAAGTCCACAATCAGTTCCTTGGTTTTGCTGGTGTTGAGGGCCAGATTATTGTACTGGCACCATATGGACAGTCACTCGATCTCTCTTCTGTACTCCGACTCATCCCCATCAGTGATACTACCCACTACAGTGGTGTCATCAGCGAACCTGATGATGGAGTTCGCACTGTGACCAGCTACACAGTCATGAATATAGAGTGAGTACAGCAGGGGGCTCAGCACGCAGCCTTGAGGTGTTCCCGTGCTGATTGTTATCGAGTCTGACACATTTCCACCAATACGAACAGACTGTGGTCTGTGAATGAGGAAGTCGAGGATCCAATTGCAGAGGGATGCGCAGAGACCCAGTTCTGCGAGTTTGGTAACCAGCTTGGAGGGGATGATTGTGTTAAATGCCCAGCTGTAGTCAATGAATAACAGCCTGACATATGAGTTTTTGTTGTCCAAGTGGTCCAGAGCGGAGTGGAGGGCCAGCGAGATCGCGTCCAGCGTTGATCTGTTGTGACAGTAAGCGAACTGCAGTGGGTCCAGGTTTTTGTCAAGGTAGGAGTTGATTTGCGCCATGATCAACCTCTCGAAGCACTTCATCACCGCAGGCGTTAGTGCCACAGGTCGATAGTCATTGAGGCACGTCACCTTGCTCTTCTTGGGCACCGGTATTATTGATGCCCTTTTGAGGCAGGTGGGAACCTCAGACCTCAGAAGTGACAGGTTGAAAATGTCCGTAAAAACACCAGCCAGTTGGTCCGCAAAGGTTTTTAAAACACGACCAGGTATGCCATCGGGTCCAGACGCTTTTCGAGGGTTCACCCCTCTGAAGGATTTCCTGACATCGGCCTCTGTGACTGAGACTGAAATACCATCACAGCGAATGGGGGCTCGGGAAGGCACATCGGTGTTCTCCCTATCAAAGCGTGCGTAAAATGCATTGAGCTCATCAGGGAGTGATGTATCGCCGACATCCGAGCTGCCTACTGGTTTCGCCTTGTAGGAGGTGATTGCATTCAGTCCCTGCTACAGCTGCCGAACATCTGTCTCATCCTCCAGTTTGGAGCAGAACTCCCTTTTGGCCTTTTTGATGGCCTTACCAAGGTCGTATCTGGACTTCGTGTAGACCACTGTATCATCAGACATGAATGCCCGGTGTCTGGTCTTCAGAAGAGTGCGGATCTCAGAGTTCATCCAAGGTTTCTGATTGGGAAACACTCGGAAGGTTTTTGTAGGGATGCAGCCCTCCACACATTTCTTAATGAAGTCTGTAACGACTGTGGCGTATTCATTCAAGTCCGTTGCAGAGTCCTTGAACATTACCCAGTCTACAGATTCCAAACAGTCCTGTTGTTGTTCCTCTGCCCCCCCCCCCCCCCCCCCCCCCCCCCCCCCCCTTGACCAGCTCTGTACTGTCCTCACCTCTGGGGGTTCGCTCTTTAATTGCTGCCTGTAGGCAGGAAGAAGCAGCACCGCAGTATGGTCGGATTTACCGAAGTGAGGGCGAGGGATAGAGCGGTAAGCATTCTTGATGGTGGTGTAGCAGTGGTCGAGGGTGTTTGGTCCCCTGGTGCAGCAGGAGACATGTTGGTGGAAGTTAGGGAGCGATTTCTTGAGGTCTGCCTTATTAGCAGGTTTGGAAACAATAATGGAATCTATCATCTACATTGATACAGATTTTTAGATCCACGATGCCTGATGCCAGCTCTTTGACACTGTCTCCAATAACTTTTGGAAACATAAGAAATTTCAGATGTTAGAATCTTGAGGGAAAAAACAGTATTGGCAGAACTCAATCTTCAATCAGCATTTGTGGAGTGAATGATCAGATGATGTTTTGGGTTGGGACACTTCTTCAGACTGTGATAGGAGTGGGGCAAAGCCTGGCAAATGGGTGTTTACAGGGGGGGGGGGAGAAGGTGATTGGCAGATGGATGGAAATATGACAAAGGCTGTTGATGAAAAGGAGACAAAGGGCATCAGATTGGCAAAGCAGAGGCAGAGTGAAATATGAAGCTAACCAGTCAGTGGAATGACAATACATGATCACAGTGTACAGATACATGATAAAGGGAATAATGTGGATAATGTTTAGTGCAAGATAAAGGCAGTAAAGTCTGATCAAAGGTAGTCTGATGGTCTCCAATGAGGTAGATAGTAGTTCAGGACTGCTCTCCAGTTGTGGTTGAATGTTTCAGTTGCTTGATGCCAGCAAGAAAGAAACTGTTGCTGAATCTGGAGATGCACGATTTCACTCATTTGCCTGATGTGAGAGGGGAGATAAGGAGTGGCCAGGATGCGACTTGTCCTTGATTATGCTGGTGGCCTTGCCGAGGTAGTGTGAGGTATAAATGGAGTCAATGGAAGGGACGTTGTGATGGTCTGTACTGCATCCACAATTCCCTGCAATTTCTTGCAGTCTTGGATGCAGCTGTTCCCAAAACATGCTGTGATGCATCTCGATAAAATGCTTTTTACGGCACATCTGTAGAGGTTGGTGAGAGTTATTGGGATCATGCTGAACTTCCTAGTCTTCTAAGGAAGTAAAGGCGTTGGTGTGCTCCAGGTGTTGGTTGGTGTTAGGAATGTTATAAGGAAATGCTACTGAATATTTTTGGTCCACTGTAGTTTGCTGGTGTATTTCAGCAAGGCATTTGATAGGGTTTCATATGCTAGGTTGCTCTGGAAGGTTAGATTGCATGGGGTCCAGGGAGAGCTAACCGACTGGATAGAGAATTGGCTTCATGAAAGGAATCAGGTGATGGTGGAAGGTTTCACAGACTAGAGTATGTGACTGGTGGTGTTCCTCAGGGATCAGTGCTGGGCCCATTGCTGCTTGTGGTTCTTATCAAGGATTTGGATAAAAATGTACAAGGCATAATGAGTAAATTTGGAGATGACACTAAAGTGTGTGGTATTGTAGATGGTAAAGATGATTATCAAAGGTTACAGCAGGATCTTAACCAGCTGGGCAAGGAATGGCCAATGGAATTCAATGCAGTTAAGTGCGAGGTTTTGTATTTTGAGGAGTCAAACCACGGTTGTATCTTCACATGGCAGGACCCTGGGGAGTGGAAACCAGAGGAATCTCGGAGTACTAGTACATATTTCACTGAAAGCGGCATCACAGGTAAATAGGGGAGCTCTCTGTACATTAACCTTCATCAGTCAGAGTATTGAGTGTAGAAGTTAGGTTGTTATGTTACATTTGTACAACATTAGTCATAGTGCGTGGAAACAGGCCCTTTGGCCCAACTTTCCTTCACTGACCAACATGTCCCATCTACACTAGTTCCACATGCCTCATTTGGCCAATATCCTATAAACTTATCCTATCCATGCACCTGTCTAAATGTCTCTTATACATTGCGATAGTACCTTCCCCAACTACCTCCTCTGGCTGCTCATTCCATAGTGTGTTCAGCCTTTGTGTAAAATCAGTTACCCCTCAGGTTGGTAAGGCCACATTTGGAGTATTGTGTTCAGTTTTGGTCACCCTGGGAAGGATGCCATTAACCTGGAAAGTGTGCAGAGAATATTTATAAGGATGTTGCGAGGTCTTGCAGGCCTGAGCTATAGAGAGAGATTAGGCAGACTAGGCATTTATTCCTTGGAGCGCAGGAGGATGAGGAATAATCTTATAGAGGTATATAAAATCTTGGGAATAGGTAGAGTTTATTTTAACTCGGAGTAGGGACATAGATTTAAGGTGAGAGGGGAAAGATTTAACAGGAACCGGTGAGGCACGTTTTTCACACAGAGGGTGTGCCAGCTGAGGTAGTTGACACAGGTACTATAACATCTTTTAGAGTCATAGAGTGATACAGTGTGGAAACGGGCCCTTCGGCTCAACTTGCCCATACCGGCCAACATGTTCCAGCTACACTAGTCCCACCTGCCTGCATTTCGTCCATATCCCTCCAAACATGTCCTATCCATGTACCTGTTTAACTGTTTCTTAAATGTTGGAATTGTCCTTGCCTCAACTACCACCTCTGCAGCTTGCTCCATACACTCACCACCCTTTGTAAGAAAAGGTACCCCCTCAGATTCCTATTAAATCTTTTCTCCTTCACCTATGTCCTCTGGTCCTCGATTCACCTACTCTGGGCAAGCGATTCTGTGCACCTACCTGATCTATTCCTCTCATGATTACATCTTCCTGCGCTCCAAGGAATAGAGTCCCAGCCTACTCAACCTCTCCCTATAGCACAGACCCTCTAGTCCTGGCAACATCCTCGTAAATCTTCTCTGTACCCCTTCCAGCTTGACAATATCTTTCCCAAAACATGGTGCTCAGAACTGAACACATACTCTAAACGCGGCCTCACCAATGTCTTATACAACTGCAACATGACCTCCCAACTTCTACACTCAATATTTTGACTGATGAAGGCCAATGTGCCAAAAGCCTTTTTGACCACCCGATCTACCTGTGACTGCACCTTCAAGGAACCATGCACCTGCACCTGCACTCCTAGATCTCTCTGCTCTACAACACTCAACAGACCCCTACCATCCAGGTCCTGCCCATGGTAGACTTCCCCAAAATGCAACACCGCACATTTCTCTGTATTAAATTCCATCAACCATTCCTCAGCCCACCTGGCCAATCGACCAAGATCCTGCTGCAATTTTTCACAATAATTTTCAATATCTGCAAAACTACCCACTTTTGTATCATCAGTAAACTTGCTAATCTTGCCCTGTATGTTCCCATCCAAATCATTGATATAGATGCCAATCAGCAATGGGCCCAGCACCAAACTCTGAGGCACACCACTAGTCACCGGCCTCCAGTCCGAGAAGCAACCTTCCACCATCACCCTCTGCTTCCTTCCATGAAGCAAATGTTCTCTCCATTGAGTTATCTCTCTTTGGATCCCATGCGATTTAACTTTTAAAAAAACATTTGGACAGGTGCATGAATATGAACGGTTTAGAGGGATATGGGCAAAATGCAGGCAGAAGGGATGAGCGTAGATGGGATTCTTGATCGGCATGGACAAGTCGGGCTGAAAGGTTTATTTCTGTGCAGTATGTCCTCACCAAATGATACTCACCAAATCGCAGTCGGCAATGTCCAGTGACTCGAGTGTCCTGTTAAGTTGCAGCATTGTCGCAAAGTGCATTCCACCTTTATTGCCAATTTTATTTCCATTCACTCTCAGATGCCTCACTGATATGTTCAACTGTGTAAACAGATGCTTTCACATAAGTTTGTGCTCCTGTGTCTGTAGTGACATGTTCACTGTCAGGTATGAGTAGTAGATTAGATCCAGCATTTAACCTTTGACTTGAACTTTTTGCATACCCATTTAATCTTGACTCTGCACTAAATGTTGTACCCTTTACCTGTGCACTGTGGACAACTTGATTGTATTCATGTATAGTCTTTTCTTTGACTGAGTGGCACAAAAACAAAAGCTTTTCACTGTACTTTGGTACACGCGACAATAATAAACTAAACTAACTGTGATCTGACCTTACAGCCCATGTATCTACATGCCTGTTTCTGTTGCTTTTCTGATCAATGGTCACCAAAAACTCAACAGGACGTTAATGGTGACAGTCGTTGTAATACTGGTAGATGCCAAGGGTCCGAGTCTATGTAAAACCATGGACTGCCTCATTATTCATGAAGCTATGAATCAAATTTAAATGGCAGAATCATTAACAAATCTGAATGCAGCTATTATGTTGTAAGAAAAGTAGCCGATGAAGCAGTTAGTCATTGGAGTGATATAGTGTGGAAACAGCCCGACATGCCCACACCGACCCACCTGTCCCATCAACACTAGTCCCACTTACATGCATTTGGCCATATCCCTCTAAACCTGTCCTATCCATGTACCTGCTTCATAATTGCTTCATATAATTGCTTCATAAACATTGCGATAATCCCTGCGTCAACTACCTCCTCCGGCATCTCATTACATACACCCCACCCGTTGTGTAAAAAGGTTACAAAATGCTGGAGTAACTCAGTGGGCCAGGCAGCCTCTCTGGCGAGAAGGAATGGGTGACGTTTCGGGTTGAGATCCTTCTTCAGAATGAGAGTCAGGGGAGAGGGAAACGAGGTATGAAAAGGGTACAAAGAACATGCAAGGTGTGAAAAGGACAGATCAAAGCAGATGATCAAGGAAATGTAGAATGGTTCATTGTTGGATGAGAAGATAACAACAAGGCACATAAACAGTAAAGTTAATTCTGAGCACAGTGAAACTAGGAGGGACGGAAAGAGAGAAAGCAAGGTTACAAAGTTAGAGAAATCAATAGTAATACCACTGGAGTGTAAGCTGCCCAAGCGAAATATGAGGACCTGTTCCTCCAATTTGAGTTTGGCCTCACTCTGACAGTGGAGGAGGCCCAGAACAGAGAGGTCATTATGGGAATGGGAGGGGGAGTTAAAGTGTTTAGCAACTGGGAGATCGCCTTGGCTAAAATGGGCCAAGGGAAAGTGTTAAGCGAAGTGATCGCAGAGCCTGCGTTTGGTCTTGCTGATGTATAGAAATCCACACAGAACACCAGATACCATATAAACCATATAACAATTACAGCACGGAAACAGGCCCTCTCGGCCCTTCCAGTCCGTGCCGACCATTTGTTTTCCCCTAGTCCCATCTACCTGCACTCAGACCATACCCCTCCATTCCCTTCACGTCCATATACCTATCCACTTTACTCTTAAATGTTAAAATCGATCCTGCCTCCACCACTTCTGCTGGAAGCTCATTCCACACAGCCACCACCCTCTGAGTAAAGAAGTTCCCCCTCACGTTACCCCGAAACCTCTGTCCCTTAATTCTCATGTCATGCCCTCTTGTTTGAATCTTCCCTACCCTCAATGGGAAAAACGTATCCACGTCAACTCTGTCTATCCCTTTCATCATTTTAAAGACCTCAATCAAGTCCCCCCTTAACCTTCTGCGCTCCAAAGAATAAAGACCTAACTTGTTCAACCTTTCTCTGTAACATAGTTGCTGGAACCCTGGCAACATTCTAGTAAATCTCCTCTGTACTCTCTCTATTTTGTTGACATCCTTCCTATAACTAGGCGACCAAAATTGTACACCATACTCCAGAATTGGTCTTACCAATGCCTTGTACAATTTTAACATTACTTCCCTACTCCTATATTCAATGCTCTGATTTATAAAGGCCAGTACACCAAACGCTTTCTTTACCACCCTATCTACATGCGATTCCACCTTCAGGGAACTATGCACAGTTATTCCTAGATCCCTCTGTTCCACAGCATTCCTCAATTCCCTACCATTTACCATGTACGTCCTATTTTGATTTGTCCTGCCAAGATGTAGCACTTCACACTTAACAGCATTAAACTCCATCTGCCATCTTTCAGCCCACTTTTCCAAATGGCCCAAATCTCTCTGTAGACTTTGAAAATCGACTTCATTATCCACAACACCACCTATCTTAGTATCATCTGCATACTTACTTATCCAATTTTCCACCCCATCATCCAGATCATTGATGTACATGACAAACAACAGTGGACCCAACACAGATCCCTGAGGCACCCCACTGGTCACCGGCTTCCAACCTGACAAACAGCCATCCACCATTACTCTCTGACATCTCCCATTCAGCCACTGTTGAATCCATCTTGCTACTCCGCCATTAACACCCAAAGATTGAACCTTCTTAACCAACCTTCCATGGGGAACCTTGTCAAAGGCCTTACTGAAATCCATATAGACAACATCCACTGCTTTACCCTCATCAATTTCCCTAGTTACCGCTTCAAAAAATTCAAGAAGGTTTGTCAAACATGACCTTCCAGGCACAAATCCATGTTGACTGTTCCTGATCAGACCCTGTTTATCCAGATGCTTATATATATTATCTCTAAGTATCCTTTCCATTAATTTGCCCACCACTGACGTCAAACTAATAGGTCTATAATTGCTAGGTTTATTCTTTGAACCCTTTTTAAACAATGGAACAACATGCGCAGTACGCCAATCCTCCGGCACTATTCCCGTTTCTAATGACATTTGAAATATTTCTGTCATAGCTCCTGCTATTTCTACACTAACTTCCCTCAATGTCCTAGGGAATATCCTGTCAGGTCCTGGAGATTTATCCACTTTTATATTTTTCAAAATTGTCAGTACTTCCTCCTCTTTGAATCTCATAGTTTCCATAGCTACTCTACTTTTTCCCCTTAACTCACAGAGTTCAAAATCCTTCTCCTTGGTGAATACCGAAGAAAAGAAATTGTTCAATATCTCCCCCATCTCTTTTGGCTCTGCAGATAGCTGTCCATTCTGGTTCTCTAATGGTCCAATTTTATCCCTCGTTATCCTTTTGCTATTAATATAGCTGTAGAAACCCTTTGGGTTTAACCATATAACCATATAACCACATAACAATTACAGCACGGAGACAGGCCCTCTCGGCCCTTCCAGTCCGAGCCGACCATTTGTTTTCCCCTAGTCCCATCTACCTGCACTCAGACCATACCACCTTTTCACCTTTCACATTTACTTTCACCTTTCTTGCCAAAGCAACCTCATATCTTCTTTTAGCCTTCCTAATTTCTTTCTTAAGATTCTTTTTACATTCTTTATACTCCTCTAGCACCTCATTTACTCCATGGCCTCCTATAATTATTGTAGATATCCCTCTTTTTTCGAAACAAGTGTCCAATTTCCCTTGAACACTATGGCTCTTTCCAATTTTTACTATTTCTTTTCAACCTAACAGGGACATAAAGATTCTGAACTCTTACAATTTCCCCTTTAAATGTCCTCCATTTCTCTTCTACATCCTTCCCATAAAACAGAGTGTCCCAATTCACTCCTTTAAAATCCTTACGCATTACCTCAAAGTTAGCCTTTCTCCAATCAAAAATCTCCACCCTAGGTCCAGTTCTGACTCTCTCCATAATTATATTGAAACTAATGGTATTGTGATCACTGGTCCCGAAGTGCTCACCAACGCATACCTCCGTCACCTGACCAGCCTCATTTCCTAACAGGAGGTCCAGCACTGCCCCTTCTCTGGTCGATACCTCTATGTACTGCTGCAAAAAAACTATCCTGCACACATTTTACAAACTCCAAAACCATCCAGCCCATTTACAGAATGTGTTTCCCAGTCTATTTTTGGAAAATTGAAATCTCCCACAATCACTACCTTGTGCTTACTACTAATATCTGCTATCTCCTTACATATTTGCTCTTCCAATTCTCGCTCCTCCATTTGGCGGTCTATAATACACCCCTAAAAGTGTTGCTACACCATTCCCACTTCTCAGTTCCACCCAAAAAGCCTCCCTAGACAAGCCCTCTAATCTATCCTGCCAAAGCACTGCTGTAATATCTTCTCTGACAAGCAATGCAACACCTCCCCCTCTGGTCCCTCCAATTCTATCACACCTGAAGCAACGCAATCCTGGAATATTTAGTTTCCAATCACAGCCCTCCTGCAACCATGTTTCACTGATTGCCACAACATCATATTTCCAGGTGTCAATACAGGCTCTAAGTTCATCCACCTTACTTACAATGCTCCTAGCATTAAAATATACACATTTTAGAAACCCACTATCCCTTATTCTCTATTATCTTTTTCATCTTTCTCGCCTACATTTTGGATCCGAGTGCTTCCCTTCTCTGCCTCTTGCCCCACACCCTGACCCCTAGCCCCCTCTACCTGAGTCCCTCCCCCCAGCCTTTCTAGTTTAAAGTCTCCCCAGTAGCCTTTGCAAATCTCCCTGCCAGGATATTGGTCCCCCTCGGGTTCAAGTGCAACCTGTCCTTAGTGTACAGATCATGCCTTCCCCAAAAGAAGTCCCAGTGATCAAGGAACTTGAATCCCTGCCCACTGCACCAGTCCCTCAGCCACGCATTTATCCTCCACCTCATTTCATTCCTACTCTCACTGTCACGCGGCACAGGCAGTAATCCTGAAATCGTTACCCTTTTGGTCCTTCTCCTTAACTTTCCCCCCAACTCCCTAAATTCTCCCTTCAGGACCTCGTCACTTTTTCTGCCTATGTCATTGGTACCTATGTGTACCACAACATCAGGCTCCTCTCCCTCCCTTATCAGAATCTTTTGGACACGTTCTGCCTCTTTGGATACAGTAGATGAGATCGGAGGAGATGCAAGTGAACCTCTGCCTCACCTGAAAGGACTGTCGGGGTCACTGACAGAGTCGAGGGGAGGTATAGGGACAGGTGTTGCATCTCCTGCGATTGCAGGGGAAGGTATCTGGGGAGGGGTGATTTGGGTGGGAAGGGCTGTCAACCAGGGAGTTGAGGGAACGGTCTCTGCGAAAGATGGAAAGGGGTGGAGATGGCACGATGTGTCGTGCTGGGATCCCATTGGAGGTAGCAAAAATGTTGGAGGATTATGTGTTGTATGTGGTGGCTGATGGGTGAAAGGTGAGGACTAATTAATGGAAAGGATACTTAGAGATAATATATATAAGCATCTGGATAAACAGGGTCTGATCAGGAACAGTCAACATGGATTTGTGCCTGTAAGGTCATGTTTGACAAACCTTCTTGAATTTTTTGAAGCGGTAACTAGGGAAATTGATGAGGGTAAAGCAGTGGATGTTGTCTATATGGATTTCAGTAAGGCCTTTGACAAGGTTCCCCATGGAAGGTTGGTTAAGCAGGTTCAATCTTTGGGTGTTAATGGCGGAGTAGCAAGATGGATTCAACAGTGGCTGAATGGGAGATGTCAGAGAGTAATGGTGGATGGCTGTTTGTCAGGTTGGAAGCCGGTGACCAGTGGGGTGCCTCAGGGATCTGTGTTGGGTCCACTGTTGTTTGTCATGTACATCAATGATCTGGATGATGGGGTGGAAAATTGGATAAGTAAGTATGCAGATGATACTAAGATAGGTGGTGTTGTGGATAATGAAGTAGATTTTCAAAGTCTACAGAGAGATTTGGGCCATTTGGAAAAGTGGGCTGAAAGATGGCAGATGGAGTTTAATGTTGTTAAGTGTGAAGTGCTACATCTTGGCAGGACAAATCAAAATAGGAAGTACATGCTGTGGAACAGAGGGATCTAGGAATAACTGTGCATAGTTCCCTGAAGGTGGAATCGCATGTAGATAGGGTGGTAAAGAAAGCCTTTGGTGTACTGGCCTTTATAAATCAGAGCATTGAATATAGGAGTAGGGAAGTAATGTTAAAATTGTACAAGGCATTGGTAGGACCAATTCTGGAGTATGGTGTACAATTTTGGTCGCCTAGTTATAGGAAGGATGTCAACAAAATAGAGAGAGTACAGAGGAGATTTACTAGAATGTTGCCAGGGTTCCAGCAACTATGTTACAGAGAAAGGTTGAACAAGTTAGGTCTTTATTCTTTGGAGCGCAGAAGGTTAAGGGGGGACTTGATTGAGGTCTTTAAAATGATGAAAGGGATAGACAGAGTTGACGTGGATAAGCTTTTCCCATTGAGGGTAGGGAAGATTCAAACAAGAGGGCATGACATGAGAATTAAGGGACAGAGGTTTCGGGGTAACGTGAGGGGGAACTTCTTTACTCAGGCTGTGTGGAATGGCTGTGTGGAATGAGCTTCCAGCAGAAGTGGTGGAGGCAGGATCGATTTTAACATTTAAGAGTAAAGTGGATAGGTATATGGACGTGAAGGGAATGGAGGGGTATGGTCTGAGTGCAGGTAGATGGGACTAGGGGAAAACAAATGGTAGGTAAGGACTGGAAGGGCCGAGAGGGCCTGTTTCCGTGCTGTAATTGTTATATGGTTATATGGTTATATGACTAGGGCAGACTCAATACTCTGACTGATGAGGGCCAATGTGTCAATGGCCTTTTTGACCCCCCCATCTACCTGTGATGCCACCTTCAAGGAACTATGTACCTGCACTCCTAGATCCCTCTGCACTACAACACTTACTCAATCCCTACCATTCACTGTGTAGGCCATGCCCATGTTAGACTTTTCAAAATACACACCTCACATTTTTCTGTATTAAATTCAACCATTCGTCAGCGCAACTGGCTAACCGATCGAGATCCTGCTGTAATTTTTGATAGCCTTCAAGATGTAATACCACCTACTTTTGTATTATTTACAAACTTGCTAATCTTGCCATATACTGTATATTTTCATCCAAATCATTGATGTAGATGACAAACAGTAATGGGCCCAGCACCGAACCCTGAGGTACACCACTGGTCATAGGCCTCCAGTCCAAGAAGCAACGCTCCACCATCACCCTCTGCTTCCTTCCATGAAGCCAATTTTCTATATATTCAGCCATCGCTCATTGGATCCCATGTGATAGAAACATAGGTGCAGGAGGAGGCCATTCAGCCCTTCGAGCCAGCACCGCCATTCATTGTGAAATGACTGATCGTCCCCTATCAATAACCCGTGCCTGCCTTCACCCCATATCCCTTGACTCCATTAGCCCCTAGAGCTCTATCTAACTCTCTCTTAAATCCATCCAGTGATTTGGCCTCCACTGTCCTCTGTGGCAAGGAATTTCACAAATTCACAACTCTCTGGGTGAAAAGGTTTTTTCTCACCTCAGTCTTAAATGACCCCTTTATTCTAAGACTGTGGCCCCTGGTTCTGGACTCGCCCAACATTGGGAACATTTTTCCTGCATCTAGCTTGTCCAGTCCTTTTATAATGTTATATGTTTCTATAAGATGCCCCATCATCCTTCTAAACTCAAGTGAATACAAGCCTAGTCTTTTCAATCTTTCCTCACCTCCCCCTTTACCTAACCTAACCCCATTGAGATAATAATCTGCCCCCTTGTTTTTGCCGCCAAAATGGATAACCTCACATTTATCTATGTTATACTGCATCTGCCACGCATCTGCCCACTCACTCAACCTGTCCAGGTCATCCAGCAACCTCCTAATATCCTCTTCACAGTTCACACTGCCAACCCGCTTTGTGTCATTCACAAACCTGCTAGTGTTCCTCCTCAATCCCTCTTCCAAATCATTAATATAATATGGTAAACAGTTGCGGCCACAACACCGAGCCCTGAGGCAATCCACTCGCCACTGCCTGCTATTCTGAAAAGGACCCGTTCACCCCTACTCTTTGCTTCCTGTCTGCCAACCAATTTTCTATCCACGTCAACACCCTACCCCCAATACCATGTGCTCAATTTTAGTCACCAGTCTCCCGTGCGGGACCTTATCAAAGGCTTTCTGAAAGTTTAGAAACACTACATCCATTTTACTTGTCACATCCTCAAAACATTCCAGGAGATTAGTCAAGCATGATTTTCCTTTCATAAATCCATGCTGACTGGGACTAATCCTTTCACTGCTATCCAAATGCCCCATTATTACCTCTTTAATAATTGACTCCAGCATCTTTCCCACCACCGAAGTCAGGCTAACTGGCCTGTAATTCCCTGTTTTCTCTCTTGCTCCTTTCTTGAAAAGTGGGATAACATTTAGTGGGATAACAAATGGGATAACCTTCCCCATGCAATCGCAAGAGATGCAACACCTGTCCCAAAGAAAGATCTAATCTTCCTTTAAGTTGAAGATAGTTGGGTCTAGAACTGCTCTGGGGAACTCCTGCAGTGATAACCTGGGGCTGGAATGACGTGCTCCAATGGCCACCACAATTTTCCTTTGTACATGGTATGTCTCCAACCACCAATTATGCTAATTGGCTACAACTCTTCCAGGGGTCCTTCATGTCACACTCAATCTAATGCAGACTTGACGTTAAGGCCAATCACTCACTCCTTATTTCTCTGGTTCAAGTTTGTAATTAAATCTGCTGAATGGGTTGGCAAGATGTAAATCAAACACCAGGAAGTTTATTTTTATTGTTGTAGGACGGAACTACAAATGCTGGTTCAAACCAAAGATAGATACAAAATGCTGGAGTAACTCAGTGGGACAGGCAGCATCTCTGGATTAAAGGAATAGTTGACGTTTCGGGTCAAGAGCCTTCTTCATACTG
The DNA here is from genome assembly GCA_035221665.1 of Okamejei kenojei. Lineage (NCBI taxonomy): Eukaryota > Metazoa > Chordata > Chondrichthyes > Rajiformes > Rajidae > Okamejei > Okamejei kenojei. Next base: position 63,284,780 of record CM069144.1, on the reverse strand, counting down.
AATCAAGGGAGAGGGAGATACAGAGATAAGAAAATGTAAGAGGTGAAATCGAGACAAAGGGAATGAAGTTAGAAACATAGAAAATAGGTGCAGGAGGAGGCCATTCGGCCCTTCGAGCCAGCCCCGCCATTCATTGTGATCATGGCTGATCGTCCGCTATCAATAACCCGTGCCTGCCTTCTCCCCATATCACTTGACTCCACTAGCCCCTAGAGCTCTATCTAACTCTCCAAGTTCAAGGAACATGTAGAATAGATCAATGTTAACGAGGAGAACGTAACAACAAAGCAAACATAAAATGTAATCAAAGACAGTCAGATTAGGACTGGGAAGGGGGACGGATGGAGAGAGAGGGAAAACAAGGATTACTTGGATTTGGAGAAGTCAATGTTCATACTGCTGGGTGTAAACTACCCATGCGAAATATGAGGTGTTGTTACTCCAATTTGCGTTGGGCATCACTCTGACAATAGAGGAGGCCCAGGACTGAAAGGTGAGCGTGGGAATGGGTGGGGGACTTAAAGTGTTTAGCAACCGGGAGATCACGTAGGTTTTAGGCGGACTGAGCAGAGGTGTTCAGCGAAACGATCGCCTGTGCTTGGTCTCGCTGATATCTAGGAGTCAACACCGTGAACAGTGGATACAGTGGATGAGGTTGAAGGAGGTAAGTGAAGATTTAAAAATATCCCACATCCCAAAGACATGCAGGTTTGTAGGTTAATTGGCCCATTGTAAATTTCCTCGAGTGTGCCGGGAGTCAATGAGAGAATGGGATAACATAGATCGCATGTATCTTTCTCTTGTCCATGTTGATTAAGTTGCGTAAGATATAAGACATAAGAGCAGAATTCGGACATTCGGCCCATCGATACTACTCTTCCATTCGATCATGGTTGAACTATTTTTCCCTCTCAACCCCATTCTCCTGTCTGCTCCCTGTAACCTTTGACACCCTAACTAATCAAGAAGCTATCAATCTTCATGTTAACAAATTCAATGTCTTGGCCTCCACTGACATCTGAGACACTGAATTCCACAGATTCACCATACTCTGGCTAAATACATTTCTCCTCATATCCATTCTATATGTAGGTTATTTTACGCTGAGGCTGTGCCCTCAGGTTTTAGGCTCTCCCATTGCCGAAAACATCCTTTCCACGTCCACTTGTATCTGGGTCTTTCATTTTGCACTATGTTTTAATGAGATCCCCCTTAGGATTACCTAAATAAACTGGTCCCATACCTGCACCAGGCCTATATGCCTCCAAACCTTTCCTATCCATTTATTTGTCCGTCTTCGAAATGTTACAATTATACCCGCCTCTATCTACCATGTTCTCTGGGAGCCCACTCCATTCATAACTGTGAAAATGGATCCCAACCCAAAATGCTTTAGGTCTTTATTCTTTGAAGCGCAGAAGGTTAAGGGGGGACTTGATTGAGGTCTTTAAAATGATGAAAGGGATAGACAGAGTTGACGTGGATACGTTTTTCCCATTGAGGGTAGGGAAGATTCAAACAAGAGGGCATAACATGAGAATTAAGGGACAGAGGTTTCGGGGTAACGTGAGGGGGAACTTCTTTACTCAGAGGGTGGTGGCTGTGTGGAATCAGCTTCCAGCAGAAGTGGTGGAGGCAGGATCGATTTTAACATTTAAGAGTAAAGTGGATAGGTATATGGACGTGAAGGGAATGGAGGGGTATGGTCTGAGTGCAGGTAGATGGGACTAGGGGAAAACAAATGGTCGGCACGGACTGGAAGGGCCGAGAGGGCCTGTTTCCGTGCTGTAATTGTTATATGGTTATATGTTATATGTTATATGGTTAATGCTGTCTGTCCATTTCCCTCCCTTGATACTGGGAGTTCCTCCAGCATTTTGTGTTTTGCTCCAGATTCCAGCATCTGCAGTTTTTTGTGTCCTTGTTATTGTAGTGAATCTCCTCTGCATCCTATGAATCAATTCTTGCAATGTTAGTCCTTCCCCACTGCCATACTTTTAACCTGGTTTCCCAATCAACAATATCCAACTCGCTGCTCATGCTTTTACAGTTTCCTCTGTTGGATTTAAGAATCTGAAAGGGTGGGAGTATTTCAAATACCAATGTATGACTGAGAGAAAGAGATTCAGTTCTTTACCTGTAAGGCTTTGGCAAGCCATTCTGCTCCATTGCTGCCGATGTCATTGCACATCAGGTTTAAGTCACTGAATGTTTCGGTTTCCTGGCAGATTAACATTTCTGTGTTAAAGATTAATTGCATCCACAGACAGCATAAGGTTATCAGATATATCTCCACATGAACATCATTCAATATACATTCAGAGGGACCCTCACGCCAATCCAACCACATCTTCTCCACGAATGGAAACTAACTAACTTTCCTTCTTTTTATCCATGCTTTATCCTGCCTCTCCACTCATCCAGCTTTCTTCCTCCCCACCACAATCAGCCCGACCCGACCCTAAGCATCACCTATCCATATTCTCCAGAGATATTGCCCGACCAGCTGATTTACTTTGGCACTTTGTCTTTTTTTTCTCTCTCTTGTTTTCACACTTTATCACTTTTCAGACCAGAAACATTAACTGTTTCTCTCTACAGAACGGTCTTGACCGGAAATGTCACCCATTCCTTCTCTCCAGAGATGCTGCCTGCCCCGCTGAGTTACTCCAGCATTTTGTGTCTATCTTCTCACTCCACAATGCTGCCTGATCTATTATGTGTCTGTTTTTGTTTCAGATTTTCCGCATCTGCACTTTCTTGACTTTTTATGATTCAATCATCTTGCTGCTGAGTTGTCACAACAATGAAAGTTTAATGCCACAATTCCATGTGCTCCCCACATACCCCACATCAAACCAGAATGAATCATACAGTAACCATTCACTTACCAGTAGAAATTTTGCAATTATTTCTGCTCCACAATTCGTTATATTATTGAATCTTAAATCAAGACCTGAAAAATCAAAAGTGAAAACTGTGAAAGCATCTACAGTTCCTTCTTAAACATTGTGAAAGCTTTCTCATTCTGTTCCAACATCACCAGACTCCTCCTTCTGCCTTGAGAAAGGCAGAAAGAAAATGCAGACCAATCCCACTGCTCATTTCCAATCATTGAATCAAAATAATGCACTGAAAAGCATTTAGTTCTGCAGGCCAGAACTGGCCAGATCCCCAAGACAGTGCCAAGCCTGGCAGTGGATAAATCCAGCAGGAGGCTGCATCCAGCCCTGTGGGTGAACTACAGTCCGAGTTGAGCAACAGGGATGGAGATGACTTTCAGAAAGCAATTATTCCAGATGAGGATTTCTACTACATTATAGTTTGACATTAAGCTAAAATAACGATAAGGTGATTGATTGTGTTATTAGTATTCTGTAATTAAGAAGGGTTAATATTGAGCGGCACGGTGACGCAGAGGTAGCGTTGCTGCTTTACAGCACTTGCAGCGCCAGAGATCTGGGTTCGATCCTCTGTCCGGAGTTTGTACGTTCTCCCGTGATCTCCAAAATCTTTTTTTCCCCCTCCCACACATCAAAAACTTGCAGGTTTGAAAGTTAATTGGCTTGGTGTAAGTGTAAATTGTCCCTAGTGTGTGTAGGATAGTGTGAGTGTGCGGGGATCACTGGTCGGTGCGGACTCAGTGGGACAAAGGGTCTGTTTCCACGTTGTATCTGTAAACTAAACGAAAGGGTAACTGGGAGCTTAATTCAAAAGTAATTATTTTCTATTTGGATCACCTTTTAGGTACAATGTGGATGTTTTAGAATGTAAAGGTTTTGGAGGGAGCTCAGGCCGTGCAGAGAGACGATCCTGAGATGCAGGATGCAGTATGGATGGCCACCTCTGCAGGAAGTGTCACGGGTTGGCTGGTCTGAAGAAGGTAGCTCAATAAGTGCGGGACTCTGAAATGTGAGTCTAAAATTAATAACAGGAAACAACAAATGGCAGCTAATTTAAAACAAAATGTTGCATGTCTTCCATGGAGGTAACACAAAACATCACCCACTCCCTCCACAGATGCTGCCTGACGTGCTGAGTTCCTCCAACACTTTGTGTTTTGCTCAAGATTCCAGCATCTGCAGTTCCTAGTATCTCTAGTTCAAAACTCTTTCTAATTCAAAGCCCTCTCTACAATTAGATCTCATCTGAAACTTAAGACTTCATCTGAAACTTGAGACTTCAGAGGGGGGGGGGGGGGGGGGGTGTATTTACAATAAAGGGAACGCAGTAAATCTTGAACAAAATGCAAGCTATTGGAAGAACAGCAGGTCAGGCAGTATCTGTGGGGGGAAATGAACAGATAATGTTTCAAGTCAGGACCTTCAGACTGATTGAGTAGGGAAAAAGCTGGGAGAGGGGTAAAACTGACAAGTGGTAGATGGATACAGGTGAGGGGAGGGATGGATTGGCAGATAGCTGGAGATTTATGACAGACATGGAGACAAAAGGGTGTCAATATAAGGAGAGGGAGAGGAGTTAAATGTAGATGGAAGGAGGGCTTTGGTGGAAGGGGATGGATTAGGGAAAAAGGTGGGTTCAGAATAGGAAAGGGTGGGAGATAAGTGGAAGGAGGAGGGAAATGGGAACTGGATGACAGGTGAGGAAGGGAAAGATGAGAACACGTGGGAGTGTGAGGGGCGAGAGACAGATGCAGTGAAGGTTGACCATATTCACTCCGTGAACGCAGGTTTTTCACATGTGGAGAGATTAAGTAGGTAAGGCAGATGCATTCATGAGTTTAGCAGAATAAGCAATGACATAATATAAGCATATGAAATTCTCATGGGGTTCTCATGGGGAGTGGATGTGGGATTTATGGGACCTATGATTATAACCTCAAAATAAGAAAGTTACTATTTAGGATGGGGATGAGAAATCTTCTCCCAGAAGGTAGTGTACCTTTGACACAATATTGAGTTCAATCTTTTCCATTTACATCTACATTTCCAGAGCTGATTAGGGTTTTTGATCAGAAACATTAACTGTTTCTGCTTCTACAGATGCTGCCTGGCAATAAATATTTCCAGTATTTTCTGTTTTTATTTCAGTTTTCGCACATTTGTATTTCTTTTACCTTTACTTTTTGGAAAGTTGTGCTCTGGTCCCTGAAGATGGATGTATGAAGTATTTGTTTACTTTCTCTTTCATTTCTTTGTTCTCCCTAAAGCACTGAAGCCACTTCACAAATGAATTGAAACTTAATCTCAGAGCACGGACCTGTGATGTGGATGTTACGCCTCAGGAGGTGGATCAGAACGGCAGCATCGTCGTCTGTCAATCTCTGCACTGGATACAGTGTCGAGTTTCCATTGAGTGTCAGTGTGAACTCGTCATAAAACGACCTAGAGGAGAGGTGCATAAATCAAGTGAAGGAATGGTAAGGGTACACAAAAGGCTGGAGAAACTCAGCGGGTGCAGCAGCATCTAAGGAGCGAAGGAGATAGGCGATGTTTCGGGTCGAGACCCTTCTTCAGACAAGGAATGGTAATCTGACCAAAACTCATCAGTCATAGAGTCATAGAATGATAGAGTGATACAGTGTGGAAACAGGCCCTTGTTCCCAACTTTCCTACACCGGCCAACAATGTCCCAGCTACACTAGTCCCACATGCCTGTGCTTGGTCCATATCCCTCTAAACCTGTCCTATCCATGTGCCTGTGTAACTGTTTCTTAAACGATGGGATAGCCCCAGCCTCAATTACCTCCTCTGGCAGCTTGTTCCATACACCCACTACCCTTTGTGTGAAGAAAGTCAGGGCAATCAAAGTCAAGTCAAAGTCAAAAGAGTTTATTGTCATGTGTCCCTGACAGGACAATGAAATTATTTTCAACAGATCAGTGTGTCCATATACCATTATATACGTAAATACACACATGAATGAATAAATTGATAAAGTGCAAATAACAGATAAAGGGGTATTAATGTTCAGAGTAGGTAGCAGGGAGATGAGTGTGTGGCCAGGATGGTGTGGGTCCTTGATGATGCTGCCAGCCTTTTTCAGGCAGCGACTGTGATAGATCCCCTCGATGGAAGGAAGGTCAGAGCCGATGATGGACAGGGCAGTGTTTACTACTTTTTGTAGTCTTTTCCTCCCCAGGGCGCTCAAGTTGCCAAACCAAGCCACGATGCAACTCGTCAGCAAGCTCTCTACTGTGCACCTGTAGAAGTTAGAGCGAGTCCTCCCTGACAGACCGACCCTCCGTAATCTTCTCAGGAATTTGAAGCTCTTGACCCTTTCAACCATCGACCTGTTGATAGTTTGCAGGGGGAAATCCTTTAAGACCGAGATGAGAAAGACTTTTTTCACACAGAGAGTGGTGAGTCTCTGGAACTCTCTGCCACAGAGGGTAGTTGAGGCCAGTTCATTGGCTATATTTAAGAGTGAGTTGGATGTGGCCCTTGTGGCTAAGGGGATCAGAGGGTATGGAGAGAAGGCAGGTACGGGATACTGAGTTGGATGATCAGCCATGATCATATTGAATGGTGGTGCAGGCTCGAAAGGCTGAATGGCCTACTCCTGCACCTAATTTCTATGTTTCTATGTTTCTATGTTTCTATATAAACAGGACTGTGGATCCCCATCCTACTCCTTCCAAAGTCCACAATCAGTTCCTTGGTTTTGCTGGTGTTGAGGGCCAAGTTATTGTGCTGGCACCATATGGACAGTCGCTCGATCTCTCTTCTATACTCTGACTCATCCCCATCAGTGATACGTCCCACAACAGTGGTGTTGTCAGCGAACTTGATGATGGAGTTCGCACTATGACCGGCTACGCAGTCATGAGTATACAGCACAAGCCATACTGCTCATGTTGGTTGTAGGGCGGGCTGAGGGGCCTGTTTCTATTCATTAGAGGTCTATGAATCTGTTCTGTGACAGGTAAGGAAGGCTGGAGATGGGAACTTAGTTTGCAGGAATAGACTACAAGATGAAATCACAAATGTAGATGCAGAGACCGACTGAGGCCTATGTAACCTTCCGCTGGTAAAAAATACTCTATCTCCCATGGCTGGTAGTGTAGGTAGATATGAAAGTGGTATTTAATAGACTTTGGGATACGTAGATAGACACAAAAAGCTGGAGTAACTCAGTGGGACAGGCAGCATCTCTGGAGAGAAAGAATGGGTGACTTCTCGAGAGACCCTCTTCAGACTGGTTGGGGATAAGGGAGACGAGATAAAGAACAATGAATGAAAGATATGCAAAAGAGTAACGATGATAAAGGGGGTAGGGTATTGATATGGATAGAGAACTGGAAGATCACAGAGCAGCAGAAGCAGCCAGACTAGCGAGTGAGTAGATTGGCTGAAGGAGGGCTTTCTCCTAGGTGAGTAAAGTTCGGGAGGTTTAAAAAGAGCGCCAAGAGTCAGCCCGGGGCAATTACCTTGAAGGTGGCAGAGGGGCAGCAGTCAGACCAGCGAGTGAATTTGCTGAGACATCCTAATTAGTTAAGTGGATAGTTGACTTGATTGGATAAAATTAAGTTCAGGTCTAAAGGAGCGGTCTTGTTGAGGGGACGTGCCTTGGTGAGGTACAGTGCGAGTGTTTGGCTCAAGAGTCTTCGGCGAGGAGACCGAGGTAAGGAGACTGAGGTAAGGAGGCTACACTTGCATCGGTTGTGTGTTTAATTTAAATATTTAAACTTGTGACAGCAGGAATGTTACTGCAGTGCATTTGCTGCAGGATGTAGGAAGTGATGGGGCACTGCTGGTGCCTCTGACCACTACGCCTGTGGGAACTGTGTCCAGATGAAGCTCCTCATGGACTGAGTTACAGAACTGGAGCAGCAGCTGGATGACCTGCAGTCCACCTGGGACGACAAAACCTTCTGGACAGGACCTACAGTCAGGTCGTCACTCCAAGAGTACAGGAGATGCGACGGTTAGAGACGGCAAGGAAAGGGATGAAGCGAGTGCAGGAGACCTTGGTGGAAGTACCTCTTGTAAACAAGCACGCCCTCTTGGGGGTTGTCAGGGCAGACGATGCTTCCAGTCTGTGATTCAAATCCTGGTGCTGAGACTCGACCACCGAGACTGACGTCAGGCAGAGCCATAGTGGTGGGTGAGTCGATTGTCCATTGACAGGAGATTCTGTGGCGACCGGCGAGACTAGAGGATGGAGTGTTGCCTCCCTGGTGCCAGGGTCCAAGACATCTCAGACCGACTTAAGAACATCGTCAAGAGGGAATGTGAACAGCCGGAAGTAGTTTTGCATGTAGGCACAAATGATGTGGGTAAGAGGAAGGAGATTCTGCAACGTGAGTAGAGAGAACTAGGTGGGAGGCTAGTGAGGGTAGGAACCGGGAGATGGGGGATCTGAATGTGTGGCTGAGGAGATGGTGCAGGGGGCAGGGATTTAGATTTCTAGATCACTGGAATCTCTTCTGGGGCAGGGGTTATGTACAAATGGGGCAGGGTGCACCTTCATTGGAGGGGGACCGACATTCTGGCAGGCAGGTTTGCTAGTGCTACACGGGTGGGTTTAAACTAAACAGTGGGGGGTTGGGGTCTACCCCAACTTGGTGGAAGAGTATGCATGTAGTTAACGGGAAAGAGAGTGTAAGAAAGGTCGCATTTAAACTAACAGGGAAGGGGGATGGGAACCAATGCAAGGAGACAGAGGGCCATAAAAGGACAGAAGCAAAAGGTAGAAGGGAGATATAGAAACATACAAACCTGAAAGCTTTGTGCCTTAATACGATGAGCATTCGTAATAAGGTGGATGAATTGAATGCGCAGTTAGTAGTTAAGGGATATGATATAGTTGGAATTGTGGAGACATGGCTCCAGGGTGACCAAGGCTGGGAGCTAAACATGCAGGGTATTCGATATTCAGGAAGGATAGGCAGAAAGGAAGTGGAGCTGGGGTGGCATTGCTGGTTAAAGAGGAGATTAATGCAATAACTAGGAGGGACATTAGCTTGGATGCTGTAGAATCGGTATGGGTAGAACTGCGAAATACACAAGGACAGAAAATGCTAGTTTGAGCGGTTTACAGACCACCAAACAGCAGTAGGAAGGTTGGGGATAGCATCAAGCAGGAAATTAGGGATGCGTGTGGCAAAGGTAGAACGATTATCATGGGTGACTTTATTCTACAGTAAGATTGGGCCAACCAAACTGGTAGCAGTGCTGAGGAGGAGGATTGTATATGGGATACCGACTAGAGGGCAGGCCATCCTAGACTGGGTATTGTGTAATGAGGAAGGATTAATTGGAGATCTTGTTGTGCAAGGCCCCTTGGGCAACAGTGATAATAATATGGTAGAATTCTGCATTAGGATGGAGAGTGACATGGTTAATTCAGACACTAGGGTCCTGAACTTGAATAAAGGAGACTTTGAAGGTATGAGATGGAAATTGGCTGGAATACACTGGCAAATTATACTTCAAGGGTTGACAGTGGAAATGCAATGGCGAAGATTTAGACCGCATGGATGAACTCCAGAAATTGTTCATCCCTGTCTGGCGAAAAAATGAAACTGGGAAGGTGGCTCTACCGTGGCTGACAAGGGAACACAAGGATAGTGTTAAAGCCCGGGAAGAAATTAAGAAGCATATAAATTGGCCAGAAGATGTGGCAAACCAGAGGACTGGGAGAAGTTTAGAACTGAACAGAGGAGAACAAAGAGGTTAATTAAGCGGGGGAAAAATTTAGTTTTAATCTGCAATTTGAGAAGGAGAAGGTTAAATCGGAAATGGTGGTGATGCAGTTGAACAAAGGGGATTATGAAGGCAACCGTGGCTGACAAGAGAAGTTAGGGATAGAATAAAACTAAAAGAAAAGATGTATAACACAGCAAAGAATATCGGAAGCCAGAGGATTGGGAAACTTTCATATGACAACAGAAGGAAACAAAATGGGCAATAAGGGCTGAAAATATGAAGTACAAGCGGAAGCTGGCCGCATTGGTGATCATTTTACAATGTTCAATAGATTCAGGATCAGTTCCTGTGGATTGGAGGATAGCTAAAGTTACCCCACTTTTCAAGAAAGGAGCGAGAGAGAAAACGGGGAATTACAGATCAATTGACCTGACTTTGGTGGTGGGAAAGATGCTGGAGTCAATTATTAAAGAGGTAATAATGGGGCATTTGGAAAGCAGTAAAAGGATTAGTCCAAGTCAACATGGATTTATGAAAGGGAAATCACGCTTGACTAATCTTCTGGAATTTTTTGAGGATGTGACGTAAAATGGATGAAGGGGTGCCAGTGGATGTAGTGTATCTAAACTTTCAGAAAGCCTTTGATAAGGTCCCGCTGGTGATTAAAATTAGAGCACATGGTATTGGGGGTAGGGTGTTGACATGGATAGAAAATTGGTTGGCAGACCGGAAACAAAGAGTATTGGGTGGGTGTGATGATTGCAAAAATCTTACGGGAGGCATGTTCAGCCATCTCTTCTAACTAATGTTCAGTCCTCAAACAACTCCATCAATAATAATTTGTCCGCTCACATATGCAAACTGACTGCCACATTTCCTTTCATAACAGTAGTAACTGCATTACATAGTAACCATATAACCATATAACAATTACAGCACGGAAACAGGCCCTCTCGGCCCTTCCAGTCCGTGCCGTCTTTGTGTCCCATTACCTGCACTTCCCTTCACGACCACTTCTGATTTACCCCGACCTTAATTCTCATGTCAAATCTTCCCTACCCTACAATGGGAAAAAACGTATCCAGGGGGGACTTCATCTCGGTTACAGAGGGAAGGGCCCGGGTTACAGAGGGAGGGGCCCGGGTTACAGAGGGAGGGGCCCGGGTTACAGAGGGAGGGGCCCGGGTTACAGAGGGAGGGGCCCGGGTTACAGAGGGAGGGGCACAGGTTGTACTGAGGGAGGGGCCCGGGTTGTACTGAGGGAGGGGCCCGGGTTGTACTGAGGGAGGGGCCCGGGTTGTACTGAGGGAGGGGCCCGGGTTGTACAGAGGGAGGGGCCCAGGTTGTACAGAAGGAGGGGCCCGGGTTGTACAGAGGGAGGGTCCCAGGTTACGGAGGGAGGGGCCCGGGTTACAGGGTGGGGCCCGGGTTACAGAGGGAGGGGCCCGGGTTGTGCAGAGGGAGGGGCCCGGTTTGTACAGAGGGAGGGGCCCAGGGTTGTACAGAGGGAGGGGCCCGGGTTGTACAGAGGGAGGGGCCTGGGTTACAGGGAGGGGCCCGGGTTACAGAGGGAGTGGCCCGGGTTACAGGGAGGGGCCCGGGTTACAGAGGGAGGGGCCTGGGTTGTGCAGAGGGAGGGGCCCGGTTTGTACAGAGGGAGGGGCCCGGGTTGTACAGAGGGAGGGGCCCAGGTTGTACAGATGGAGGGGCCCGGGTTACAGAGGGAGGGGCCCGGGTTACAGAGGGAGGGGCCCGGGTTACAGAGGGAGGGGCCAGGGTTACTGAAGGAGGGGCTCTGGGTTATTGAGGGAGGGGCCCAGGTTGTACAGATGGAGGGGCCCGGGTTACAGAGGGAGGGGCCCGGGTTACAGAGGGAGGGGCCCGGGTTACAGAGGGAGGGGCCCGGGTTACAGAGGGAGGGGCCCGGGTTACAGAGGGAGGGGCCCGGGTTGTACAGAGGGAGGGGCCCGGGTTGTACAGAGGGAGGGGCCCGGGTTGTACAGAAGGAGGGGCCCGGGTTACAGAGGGAGGGGCCCGGGTTACAGAGGGAGGGGCCAGGGTTACTGAAGGAGGGGCTCTGGGTTATTGAGGGAGGGGCCCAGGGAATATGTCCAAGTGGTGGGTGGACTGACCGTGAGGACCGTGCTGCCCTGTCTACCATGTACTCGATGAAAGGGTTGACCGCCTGATTCAGCTCGTTGCACGCGTCCACGTAGGAAGCTTTCAGTCCACTGGGAGTGCTCATCCTGGACTGAAACACAGCACACAACACACAATGAGTGATGGCAGAACCCTGCTGTGCCCACACAATCTCCCCGGATCACCCACTCCACCATTCATCAATCTCTGACCCACCTCAAACCCTTCCTGTAATGCCCAGCTGCACCTTTCTCTATCTTTCTCTTCCCTCGTTTCTTCCCAATCCCTTGACTATAAATATTGTCTGCCCTCTCTTCTTTCCCTAATCCTATCACACCCCTCGCAAGTCACTACCTCTCTCACCACCTCCCTCAATGTTCCTCTCCCTTTCTCAATCCCTCTGAATATTCCCTCTCTCCCCCCAACCCTCTCTCTCTACCCCCCCCACCCCCCCCCCCCCCCCCCCCAATCCCGCTTCCATATCCTTCTACCCAAAGCCCCTCCTCTCCATGACACCCCCCGCCCTCCCTGAGGAGCACAGGTTGGTGTGGTTCATATAGACTTTAAAAAGCCTTTGGCCTGGTCCCACACGAGAAACTGGCCAAATCCAAGGGATCTACGACAAGGATCAAGCTTGGGTTGGTAATGAAGGGCAGTTTCTAGCACTGGAAAGCCGCCATCAATGGCACACCACATAGACCCTTAGTGTCTGTTATATATTTTGACAATTTGCATATGGATGTCACATGACACAAAAGCTGGTGGTGCTGATAGTGATGAGGTTAGTCAGGCTACAGGAAGATATTGATCACTTGGTAAATGGGTAGAGTAGTTTATTGCTGATTAGTGCTGTGTGGGGTCAAACAAGGGTAGGACTCACACAGTGATTGGTAGAAACAAAGTGTTAAGAAACAAAGGGACCAGTCTACGGAATCCCAAAGGTAAGAGAAAAGGAAGATATGGTGGTGAAGAGAGAATACAAGATGTTCCTCAGTATGTTGCCTTCCAGGGGAGACAGGAGAGGCTGGGTTTGTTATGACTGGAGCAAAGAAAGCTGATGGGGGAACCAGGGAGAGATTGTGAGAATGAAGTGGGATAGGTGGTAAATGAGCAGGATCCAAAAACTAGAAGACGTAGGTTTAAGGCAAGAGGTATAAAGGGAATCCGTGGAGGTGTTTGGAATGTAGGAGACAGAGACTCACTGTTGAGAAATATCTAGTCTAGCATTTGAATCGAAGGGTTGAAATTAGTGACGGAAAAAGGGATTAGTGTGGACAGGTTCTGCCAGATGAAGGGCGGAAAGGCCTCTTTCCGTCCGTGTCTGTCTGTCGATGCCTCCACTTCTCGCAGTCTCCATCACCACCCTCCTCTCCCCCTTCCCTCCTCCAACCACTCGTCCCTCTACTTCCCCGCCCGCCCCGCCACCTCTTTCCGCTGCATGTCCGCAGTGTCTGGCCACACGGGCGGGCGGGCGGGCGACGCTCCTCCAGCTCGGTGTCTTTCTGTGAAGCGGCTCTGTGTTTACCGCGTCTCCGTGGCGACCGACGCATCGGCCCTCCCGTGGGGAAAGGCGCAGTGGCAGCGATGGGGGAGGAAGGGCGGGAGAGGGAGAGAGACGAGGAGAATGGGTAGAGAGGGGATTAGGGCGAGGGTGGGAGGGAGAGAGTTGAAGAAAGGAGAGGGAGATGGGCTGACAAGAGGAATGGGAGAAGAGGATGATGAATGTTAGAGAATGCAAGGCGAGGAGGCTTGAGAAGGGGTGGGGGGGGGGCGTAAGCAGGGGGTTGGGTAATGGATATTTTAGAAACATAGAAATATGTACAGCAGTAGACCATTCGGCCCTTCCAGCCAGCACCGCCATTCAATAGGATCATGGCTTATCATCCACAATCTGTATACCGTTCCGGCTTTTCACCCATATTCCTTGATCCCCTTAACCCTAAGAGCTAAATCTAACATCCAGTGAATTGGCCTTCACTGCCTTCTGTGGCAGAGAATTCCACAAATTCACATCTCTGGATGAAAGAGTTTTTCCTCATCTCAGTCCTAATTGGCCTACCCCTTATCCTTAAACTGTGACGCCTGGACTCCACCAAAAGCAGGAACATTTTTCCTGTATCTAATGGGGCAAAATGTAAATAACCAAGTTTCTGGAAACACTAAGGAAGTGTATTAAGAAACAGGTAAATTATCCTACATCGGAAGATATGAAGTGTCTTCCCCCTGAACCATTGACTGTTTCGCTTTCCACAGATACTCCCAGGGCTGCTCAGTGCCTACGTCTATCTTTTTGTTTCAGACTGGATGGACCTATTAACGTTGGATATTGCACTTTAACAGGACCGGATTGTCAGTGTGGGAGCAGTTTAAACTAATTTGTATTAAGGAACCAGGATACACCAGCATAGTGGATGAATATGCTGGTAGTTTCGTGTTAGATGCAAGCAAGCTGAGGGAGACAATGAGGAACACCAAAATAGTAAGATTAAACGAGAACTTACCAGTTTGAAGTTTGATCCTTATTTTATGAGGCGTTACGATGAGGGATTTTGTGAAGACCCCACCAGCACGCATGCGCGACATTCTTCAAAGCAGCGGTGTGAAATCACAGATAGAAGAATTGGCTGATGATAGTAAGATTAAGAGAACTAACATACCAGTTGACCTTATAATAGAGGGTTGGAAGCAGAGGACACAAAATCCCTCATCACAACTCCTCATAAAATAAGGATCAAACTTCAAACTGGTAAGTTCTCGTTTAATCTTACTATTTTACTTCGGAGTCACGTGAGTGATCTCGTGAAGATTTCAAAGCTCTGTGATTTCATGCCCTGGAACCGAGTCAGTGTCTACCCCTGCTGCACCCAACACCACTCTGAGTCACCTGGAAATGGTCTGAACAGTTACCCTATGGTGAGGGCATTTAAAACTGATTAAAAGACCCACTTCCGTACCCCTGATATTTTTGGTGACATCTAAATAGTGCCGAAGGTGGGTGGCTACACAAAGGCGTATATCTGCAGGGTAGGCCGAGTACTCCAATTTTAGACCGGCTGACCCTGGTCTGTGATGTTTTAGTAACTCATTGACAAAGAAGGTTACTTTGGTAGGGGTTGATATCATATTGTCCAATTTTAATTTGTGAAGGGTCTGGACCCGTTGTGCAGTGACGAGTGCCATCAGCATCACCACTTTGTAGGTGAGCTTCCCCAATGAGAGTGTCGAGACTGGTGCCCAACCCCTGAGTAGGGACAAGACCAGTCCGATATCCCAGGTTAGTGTGTATCGAGGCCTGGGAGGGTTAAACCCCTGTCTCACTGTGCGAGTTGGCCCACGAGTGACCCCGAGTTTTCACTCGTGGTGATCACGTAGCGGGAACGTCGGAACTCACACGAGCAACTTATCGACTCGTGGCGCTAACGGCAGGTACTCGGGAAACTTGTTAACTTGTGAAAAAAATCAAACATGTTTGATTTTTTCCACGAGTCAAATTAACTGTTCAAGTTAAAAATGGAAACATTTAAACTCGTTGTAATAACGTAGTGGCCCGTGCGTTTATCTTAGTGTCTCGTGAGTCTACCGTGGGAACTTTAATAATCTGTTCTTTTGCTCGAGTAAAGACTGAACCAAAGATAGACACAAAATGCTGGAGTAACTCAGCGGACCAGGCAGCATCTCTGGAGAGAAGGAATGGAGTCGAGACCCTTCTTCAGACTTACCCGAAATGCCACCCATTCCTTCTCTCCAGAGATGCGGCCTGTCCTGCTGAGTTACTCCAGCATTTTGTGTCTATCTTCGGCCTTTCTGCGATGATCTGCCACTTGTCCTTTATTACTGAGGCGCCTGCCCCGTGGCTTCGTATTCGTCACTCTGTCTCATGAGGACGCGGTTAAAGACCTGCCGAAGGGGCAAGTCTGGGGTGGTGGGTGGGATGTGTCCACGTGTGATGCTCCATCCACCCCCCGGGGCCGAGAGTGTGGGATTGGGAAGGAACTGCAGATGCTGGTTCACACCGGAGATAGACACACACAATACTGGAGTAACTCCGAGGGACAGGCTGCATCTCTGGAGAGATGGGATGGGTGAGATTTCGGGTCGAGACCTTACTTCAGACTTCTCCAGAGATCCCGCTGAGCTTACTCCAGTAGTTGGTGTCTATCCCGGTGGCGGGGAGCCGGGCTTGGCCGACCCGCCGCCTCTACTTGCCGGTCAGTCCAGTGATCATCGCCCTCCGCCCAGGATGCAGCGGAGGTTTCCATCCGGTGAGTTGTCCAGCGCTCACGGTGGACGAGGGAGGACAGCAATAGGCCAGGTGAATGAATAGCAGCACATAAATGAGTCGACCTTTAATATTTCTTGATTTTATGTTTTAATTTACAAGCTGCTTCAAGCGAGGCAAGTTTTATTTTCAGTCCGAAGGGTCTCGACCCGAAACGTCACCCATTCAACGAAAAAGCTGGAGTAACTCAGAGGGTCAGGCAGCAACTCTGGAGAGAAGGAATAGGTGACTTTTCGGGTCGAGATCCTTCTTCAGAAGACGAGCCCTTATCCAAAACGTCACCTTCTCCAGAGATGTTACCTGGCCCGCGTTGTTACTCCAGCTTGTTGCGTCTGCCTTCCGTCCAAAGCCTTGGGATCGTCGCCAACATGAAGACGGTGCGAAGCCCCCGCGCCCGGTGCAATGGACGGGGAGCTGGAGAGGGGAGGGAAGGGGTCACACACATGGCCGGGAAGCAGAGGGGTGGGGGTGGGGTTGGTGACAGTGAGGGCCAACAATGAGATGGAGAAAGACAGAAACACCGATGTGCAAAGGAGACCTACAATAGCGCATGATCTCTCTCGCGTTATGGCGGGTGATTGTCGCCTGTCCGCTGTTTCTGCCCCTAAAGCCTTGGGATCGTTGCCCTTTGTGTTGGCGTGGAGGGGGAGGGGGTATTGTGCTGCTTGAATGCCCCCTGCTATCATAGGGACAGGGAGACACAGCGGCTTTTGAGGCTGGTGGGCAATCACTACCAAAGTGTCTGCCTGCAGACAGCGCACCTCTCCTACACATGTCTCCCGCGCTAACCATCCCGCAGAGAATGATCCCAGCACCCAAGAGCCTTGTCTGTCACCCCCCACCCCCAACCACCCTCCACCTCAACTTACGCCTGGGCACCAAAGCAGCTCAGGAGGCGACCCCTGAGGTCCGTCTCCCAACAATCTGATGTGCAACTGATGTGAAAGAACAGCGGCTGCGGCCGGCACCCGGCATGGACTTCTCACACCCTCACACACATACCTTCATTCACGATTGGCTCAAGAGTAACGGGAGAGGAACTTGTTAAATCGGGAGAGGAACTTGGAACATCGCAGCAATGACATACCCGTGGGAACTCGGTTCAACACTTGGTCATAAACTTGAAATCTCGTACATAACCACGAGTCTGTTTTTTTTCTTTCACTTGGGGTCACTCGTGGGATGACTCGCACCGTGAGACAGGGCCATCAGAATTTAAAAATATCCCTCATTAGTTTGGACACCAGAGAATGGGATCCCACTCCAAGCCTGAGGTAGGATGACAAAGCACTCCTCGCGCTGTTGATGGCACTGTAACTGAGGCCCTCATCGTAGTGGAGGCCCACCAGGAATTCCAGCACGTCCGTGATCGTAGCAGAGTTGTAAGTGGTATTAGTCCTGGAACAAAATGCCTCCCATTTCTTGACATGGGTAAGGTATTGTCTCCTTGTGGACTCTCTGCACGACGCCGTGATGATGTCCATGGTCGTGTTCAACAGCCCGAACTCCAGAAGTGGCCTTCTCAGAACCTGCAAGCCAACAGGTTCATGTGACCATGGCACGGATGATTTTCCCTGTTACGGGATGAATCAGGAGGCTCGAGCGTTTGGGAACCAGAAGGCACAGTTCCTTTACCATGTCAAGGACCACCGGAAACCATGGCTGTGTAGGCCAGTCGGGTACTATCAGGATCCTTGATGCGGAGTCTAATTGGATTTTCCGCAATACCCGACTGATGAGGCAGAAAGGGGGAAATGCATAGAAGAACAAATTCCCCCAAATGTAGCTAGAAAGTATCCATGGCTACTGCCCCAGGGTCTGGTTCCCATGCGACATATGTTGGTATCTGATGGTTAAGTCTAGATGCAAAAAGGTCGATATCTGGCGTTCCATACCAAGCTATAATGTCGGTAAATACCTGGTGGTTCAACATCCATTCGGTATTGTAATTGAATATGCGTGACCTGGTGTCCGCCACTGTGTTGCGCTTACCCGGTAGGTAGGTAGATGAAATCTCTTTCTGTGCACCAGTGCCAAATTGTGTTTGCCAATTCATCACAAGATATCGACTGGATACCACCCATATGATTTAAATATGTAACCACTGTGGTGTTGTCTTTTTGCAGATGAACATGCAAATGATGCATGTCTGCACAGTAGGCCCGTAGCCCGTGAAACGCTCCCAACATTTCTAAATAGTTTATACCTCGTGCCTGAAGTAATGTAGATTCGTGCGAGTTCCATCTACCGCCACAACTGGAGGTGGTGTCGGTAGCTCCCCAACCGCTGGCGTCAGTTTGTAACACGACTGAAGGATTTGTAACAATGATGGGATTAAAGCAATGTTGAATGTTGCTAATCCACCATCGCAGTTTGATTTTTGCTTTGGCCGGTAGCTGCATAAGCCTGTCAAAATGACCAGCATGAGATTTGAGTGCTGAGATTTTGGCTCTTTGTAAATTTTGATAATGTAACGGTCCATAATGTGTGGCTGGATACGTGGTCACAAGTTTCCCGATTACCCTGCCAGCATGCCGAATGGTCAGTTTGTTGGCGCAAACAAGGTTATTACATGCCTCTATTAAGTCTGTCGCCTTGGTGGCTGTCACAGCTAATTTAGCCAATTCCAAGGTTTTTCCCATAATTAAAATGTCATCAAGATAAGCCATGACAATATGGTTTTGTTTTCGTAAAACCACCAATGCTGGTTGCAATATTTTGATAAATAACCTGGGAGCTGTTGTTAATCCATTGGGCAACACTCTGTACTTCCATAACTGCCCCATCCAGATAAATTTCAAATATCTGCGGTGATCTTCATGTATGGGTACTGAATAGTATGCATCTTTTATGTCGATGCAGGTCATGAAGTACCCTTTGGAAAATAGTTGTTTGGCAGTTACAAATGTTTCCATTTTGAAATGGGTATATTGCACAAAAGTATTCAATTGGGTTAGGTCAATAATAATGCGGCATCCACCATCTTTTTTGGATTTGGTGAAGATGTTTGATACAAACTCAATAGGTTCATGTTTGGTTTTCTCTTATTACTCCCTTTGCATATAACCTAAATAGTTCTGCATGTCCTTCCACTTTCTCTTTTTTAGAAAGCACAAATTTCCGGTTAGGTACATGTTGATCTGGTGGGAGGAGTTTGTTAATAAATTCAATTTTATATCCCTGAATACTGTGCAATATAAAGAGGTCAGAAGTTATGGAGCTCCATGCATCCCCAAACAAGCATAATCTACCCCCTATTTGTGAAGTTATACATGGGGTATTCCAGACCCACCTACCTCCATGGTTACAGGTGGTGTTTGGTCGGGTTCTTCCGTCCTTGGCTCTTGGGAGGTAGAGGCGCTGTGGTGTGGGGTTGACGCATCTTCCAGGAAGGTCGCTCTGGACCTTGGCCTAAAAAAGACCTCTGTGTAAATGGTGCGACCTTCGGAGTTTCGCCCAGCATCCTGTCTGTATGG
Source organism: Okamejei kenojei (assembly GCA_035221665.1). NCBI lineage: Eukaryota > Metazoa > Chordata > Chondrichthyes > Rajiformes > Rajidae > Okamejei > Okamejei kenojei. The sequence continues at coordinate 63,265,275 of CM069144.1, read as the reverse complement.
AAGCGGGGCCTGGAGGTGGTTGCATAGTGATGCTGCCGCTGGTATGCTGTTGATTTGATGGTGGAAGGTGGCTTTATCATGCCCACTGCTTTAGCTTCCTCATCCATGTCCTTGACCTGTTTTGGCAGGTTGTCTCCAAACAGCAAGTCCGGTGGCAGTGTACTGCTGGTTTTGCACAACCCCGCAAATTTGGGGTTGAGCATGGGACGGATCGTGCTCTTCCTAAAACAATTTATTTCGAATTGCACATTGCAAAACGGGGCTAGTGCGTTCTGTTGTTCCTCCGTCATATCCGTGCCATCGATAGACCTGGCGAACGCAGTGATTCCTGCGGTTAGCAGTTTCAGAATTCTCTGCATCTTTATTTCTTGTGCCTTGATGCTGGGGCTTATGTTCCCCCAAATGGGGGTGTTGACAGTTGGCACGTTCAGAGACACGCAGTTCTCTGGGGCAAGGTACTTGCCTGTAATGTCGGTCATTACCTGCTCCTGCAGCTGGTGCGTGGTTAAGTAGTTAATACTTCTGCCAGCTGCGGCTGCAGTGGTTGCCCTGTCTGGGATGGTTTAGCAAACTTAGACACCGTACCCAGAAGTTCTTCTTCTTGCATCCCCAGCGTTTTTGGATCTTCAGTCAACCCCTCTTCGAAGTCAGCCCAGCCCTGACTCCTGACGCTGCTCTCCGAGGAGGGAGAGACATTGGGCAGTCCTGAATAGGGTGCTGCCGTGGGTCTGCGAGGCCCACGGGGACCAGACTCCTGCAATTGCTCCATCATCCGCTCCATGCGGGAAATACGATCGCCCTCGCTATAAGCAACCGGACTCAGCTGAGTCAACGGGGCTGCTCGACTTCTGAGTGGCCTGACCGCCAGTCCGAGGTGGTCTTCCGGACTGTAGCGGTATGAAGTCGGGGCCTGCCGTTTCAACGGGGCTGCCCGACCTCCGCGCGGCTTTACCGCCAGTCCGCGGTGGTCTTCCGGACTGTAGAGGTATGAAGTCGGGGGCTGTCGCATGTTCAACGGCCAGCTCTGGAGTCTTTGGCTGCTGATATCTATCCGAGGTCCCGCGGCCCTCTCCAGTCCAATCGGGTGCGACCGTAGAATTCACGTTCCACCTGAGCAACAAGGTTGAAATACCTGGACTGGGGGCTAGAATGGGCCATTTGGGCTGAAGAGCTTGTTTCACTCTGATTGACCTCTCAACATCATCTCACCAGTTTTATCAAGGCTGAATCTGGTCTGTAAATCAGCTGGAATGTACATGAGGGGCACAACCAGAGTTCTCCAGTGCAACATTGGCCCTTGTATACTCTAGTGCAGAACGGTCGTGAAACCACTGCACATAATCACAGTACAGGGAGACGGGCACAGGGGCAGCATACAGTGCCCTCCATAATGTTTGGGACAAAGACCCATCATTTATTTATTTGCCTGTCTTCCACAACTTGAGATTTGGAATTTAAAAAAATCACACGTGGTTAAAGTGCACATTGTCAGATTTTATTAAAGGCTATTTTTATATGTTTTGGTTTCACCATGTAGAAATTACAGCTGTGTTTATACATAGTTTCCCCATCAGCTAAACAGGCTTACCAAAATCAACTATTTGGAACATAATTAAGAAGAAAGAGAGCACTGGTGAGCTTACTAATCGCATAAGGAATGTTGGGCCAAGGAAGACCACTACAGCTTATGACAGAAGAATTCTCTCTATAATAAAGAAAAATCCTCTGACAGATTAGAAACACTGTTCAGGAGTCAGGTGTGGATTTGTCAATGACCACTGACCGCAGAAGACTTCATGAACAGAAATACAGAGGCTACACTGCAAGATGCAAACCACTGGTTAGCCGCAAAAGTAGGATGGCCAGGTTACAGTTTGCCAAGAAGTACTTAAAAGAGCAACCACAGTTCTGGAAAAAGGTCTTGTGGACAGATAAAACGAAGATTAACATATCAGTTATGGCAAGAGCAAAGTATGGAGGACAGAAGGAACTGCCCAAGACCCAAAGCATACCATCTCATCTGTGAAACACGGTGGTGGGGTTGTTATGGCCTGGGCATGTACGGCAGCTGAAGGCACTGGCTCACTTATGTTCCTTCATTGATGATACAACTGCCGATGGTAGTAGCATAATGAATTCTGAAGTGTATAGACACATCCTATCTGCTCAAGTCAAGCAAATGCCTCAAAACTCATTGGCCGGCGGTTCATTCTACAGCAAGACAATGATCCCAAACATACTGCTAAAGCACCAAAGGAGTTTTTCAAAGCTAAAAAATGGTCAATTCTTGAATGGCCAAGTCAATCACGCAATCTAAAACAATTGAGCATGCCTTTTATATACCGAAGAGAAAACTGAAGGGGACTAGCCCCCAAAAAAAAATCAAGCATAAGCTGAAATACAGGCCTGGCAGAGCATCACCAGAGAAGACACCCAGCAACTGGTGTTGTCCATGAATCGCAGACTTCAAGCAGTCATTGCATGCAAAGGATAAGCAACAAAATACTAAACATAACTGCTTTCATTTACATGACATTGTTTGTCCCAAACATTATGGCGCCCTGAAATGGGGAGACTGTGTATAAACACTGCTGTGATTTATACATGGTGAAACCAAAATGTATAAAAATGGCCTTTATTAAAATCTGACAATGTGCACTTTAACCACAAGTGATTTTTTTCTATTGCAAATCTCAAATTGTGGAGTACAGAGGCAAATAAATAAAGGATGGGTCTTTGTCCCAAACATTATGGAGGGCACTGTAGCTATTAGTGTTGGCCCACTTACCGCGATTCCAACATCATCATGATATGGAAATGTTGTCTTCATTGCGATAGGTAATGAGTACAAAAGTTGGGACATCATGATACAACTGTAGAAACCGTGTCGGTGAGACCACACATGGGGTATTGAGTACAGTTTGACTGAAAATTAAGCTGGTGATACAGAGGAATGCCAGAGACAAGATGACACACAAAAACTGGACAGACGTTTACTCTGTAATAAAATAACATTCATTTCAAGAACAATGAAATGTCATTGGTTACAGTGATTATGTTGCTTGGCCCAGACCGTTCTACTAAATACATGTATAACTAGTCACATTGCAACAGTACCATTTAGTAGCAACGCAAGTGCTTGGTGTGGGGGGAGCCAGTGCTTTATGTGACAATCTCATCAGCCAGCCTGGAGGTGAAATCTCCCTGCCTCTTCACTCACACACCCACCCTTTCACCCCGTCTAGGAGCACTCTCACTCTCCCTCCATCAGCTGCACCCCTCACCCCCACCACTATCCCCCTCACCTAGGTCTCCCCCTCACCCACCACTCTCCCCCTCACCCCCACACTGTCTCCCTCTCATCCTGTCACTCTCCCCCTTACCCCCACCACACTCCCCCTCTCCCACCACTCTGCCCCTCACACACACACACACCAATCAACCCCGCCACTCTCCCTTACCCACCACTCTCCCTCTCACACACCACTCTCCCTCCACCACTCACCCCCACCACTCTCCCCCCTCACTGTCTCCCCCCTCACACACGACCTATCCCCCTCACCCCGTCTTCCCCTCACACACACCACTCACCCCCACACTGACTCCCTCACACACACCACTCTCCCCATCAGCCTCACCACTCTGCCCCTCATCCCAACCTCTCTCTCTTCCTCCATGCATTTTCTCTCTTCCGCTGATGCCAACTCTCTCGTACCACTAGTGTTCTCTCTTTCTCTCTCTCTCTCTCGCCTCACCTCTCCTTTCTGTCCCCTTTTACCCTTTCCTCTCTCACTTGCTCTGTCTGTGGTGAGCAGGAACAGTCAGTAGAGCTGCTGGAAGAAGATGAGTTGTGCCTCTGGATACGTGGGTGGTCGCAGCAGGTGCTCTGTGGATAGTGAAGGTCCATCACTCATGGGAAGCAACATTTGTTGCTGGTCCACTCTCGCAGCCACACTGAGCGGTAAGTTCATGTCAGAATCCTCGTGAGGTTCATGCTCAATAAAGTCAACTCCTGGATCACTCCTGTCTGTCCTCTTCACAGCTGGTTAGGAAAACAGATCAAACAAGATCAGGAATCCTGGCAATATTCTCCCAAACTCATCCCTCATTAGTTCATTCGAGACTTCAATTTACTGAGATTCTAAACACGAGACTGACTCAATCAAAGGATATAAAATTATGAGAGGTTTAGATAGGGTCTTCACCCCTGGGTGAGAATGTCATATACTAGAGGGCAAAGGCGTAAAATCTGAGGGGAAAAGTTGAAAGTAGATTAATGAGGCAAGAATGTTTTTCAGAGAGATTGGTGGGTGCCAGGAATGTGCTGGGAGGGGAGCTGTTGGGGGGCAGACACGACAACAAGGTTTAAGAGGATTTTACACGGGCACATGAATATGCAGGGAGTAAAGAGATACGTACCCAGCACTCAGATTGGATTAGTGTAGTTAGGCATCATGGTCAGTACAGACATGGTGGGCTGAAGCTCTATATCTTATGTCCTTCAGACAGACTTTACCATGAATGGGTGATCACAAAATGTATCTTCATTTAACAAGTTGCCCAAGAGACGTGGAGAACTAGGTTATGCTTCTAGAGGCAGTTCTATGTGTGTTGAGAAGTTTTACTGGGTTAAACTAGGCTGAGGGGCACATTAGCAGCTTTTAAGCACCAACCCTGACACGCTGGACTTTTGCAATGACATTTGATGAGTTGCTGGAAGTACACACCATGCTCTTTACTGTTGTGCTTCTTTAAATTCTTCACGTCAGAGTACAAGTTCCCACACAATTCGCACACAAACGGTTTTTCACCTGAAAGAAACTCAGTCAAATGAATATTTTTGCAAAGGTTCTTCTTCTTAACTCCCTCTCCAGAAAGCTCCGGTTTTTCCAACCTTCAATATTTCAATCTCCCTCAACCCTTCAGATCAATGCCCCTGAAAGGCTCTGCCCAATTTTCATCTTAAACTCGTGGTTCCATTTGTTCAGACATACAGAGGAAGACCAGGACTCCTTGCCGAGTTGTGTTGTTGCCATGAGCTCGGCAATATGACACTGAAGCAGGCTGTAAACACTCAGGGTCGCCTCCATACATTACAAGCAGTAACAGTTCAAAAGCAATTCACTGGCTAAACAAACAGTTGTGAGTTTGCTCGAGGAAATACGTGAATACATTGACCTATCGTGCGTGTCCAGTGCCGGGCTCTACTGCTGCCATTCATTTACCAACTGAAGCTGGGAAGCTTCGAGATAACTACTTTATCTAAGTTCATAAATTCTGCTGAGTGAGGATCCATGAAGCTGGCTCCTGGTAACTCGGTAATCTGCCACGTACCTGTGTGCGATCGGGTGTGTTTATTCAGCTCTCCTGAAGAAATGAAGCACTTATTACATGAGCGACAGCTATATGGCTTCTCACCTGAGAGAGATAGACAGAGATGAGCAAGGGCAGGTGGAGGCAGCAAGGGCAAGAGCGAGGATACAAGTGGGATACAGGATGGGAAGAAAAAGCGAAATGGAGGGAGAGCAGGCCACAGGCAAACACCAGGCAGGGTGAGCAAGGGACGGGAAGATATACCAGGGGAGGGGGAGATAGAGAAGGGGAGGGGGGGGGGATAGGAGAGGGCAAGGGGAAAGAGGGGAAGCGGAAATAGAGTAGGAGGAGTGATGGAGATAGGGCAGGTAGGGAGGTATGACAGAGGAAGGGGAGGTGGAGATACACCAGGGGAAGGAAGATAGGGTAGGGGAGGGAGAGGGCAGGGGAAATATGGCAGAGGGAGGTACAACAGTTGGGGATGTAGGACAGGGGATGGGAGGGGGAGGACAGGTGAGGGGAAGTTATGGCAGATAGGGAGGGTATGGCAGGGGATTGGGAGTACGGCAGGTGAGGGGCGTGCGGCAGGTGAAGGGGATACAGCAGTTGAGGGGGAGGGAGATTTGCAAAGGCTACTGGGGAGACTTTAAACTAGAAAGGCTGGGGGGAGGGACGGGTAGAGGGGGCTAGGGGTCAGGGTGTGGGGCAAGAGGCAGAGAAGGGAAGCACTCGGACCCAAAATGTAGGCGAGAAAGATGAAAAAGATAATAGACAGAGAATAAGGGATGGTGGGTTTCTAAAATATGTATATTTTAATGCCAGGAGAATTGTAAATAAGGTGGATGAACTTAGAGCCTGGATTGACACCTGGAAATATGATGTTGTGGCAATCAGTGAGCATTGGTTGCAGGAGGCTGGCTGTGATTGGAAACTAAATATTCCAGGATTTCGTTGCTTCAGGTGTGATAGAATTGGAGGGACCAGAGGGGGGGAGGGGGTGTTGCATTGCTTGTCAGAGAAGATATTACAGCAGTGCTTTGGCAGGATAGATTAGAGGGCTCGTCTAGGGAGGCTATTTGGGTGGAACTGAGAGGTGGGAACGGTGTAGCAACAATTTTAGGGGTGTACTATAGACTGCCAAATGGGGAGCGAGAATTGGAAGAGCAAATATGTAAGGAGATACATATTTAGATATGTATCTCCTTACATACTACTAATATGCAGATATTAGTAGTAAGCACAAGGTAGTGATTGTGGGAGATTTCAATTTTCCAAAAATAGACTGGGAAACACATTCTGTAAATGGGCTGGATGGTTTGGAGTTTGTAAAATGTGTGCAGGATAGTTTTTTGCAGCAGTTCATAGAGGTATCGACCAGAGAAGGGGCAGTGCTGGATCTCCTGTTAGGAAATGAGGCAGGTCAGGTGATGGAGGTATGCGTTGGTGAGCACTTCGGGAGCAGTGATCACAATACCATTAGTTTCAATATAATTATGGAGAGAGTCAGAACTGGACCTAGGGTGGAGATTTTTGATTGGAGAAAGGCTAACTTTGAGGGAATGCGTAAGGATTTTAAAGGAGTGAATTGGGACACTTTGTTTCATAGGAAGGATGTAGAATAGTTCAAAGAATAAACCTAGCAATTATAGACCTATTAGTTTGACATCAGTGGTGGGCAAATTAATGGAAAGGATACTTAGAGATAATATATATAAGCATCTGGATAAACAGGGTCTGACCAGGAACAGTCAACATGGATTTGTGCCTGGAAGGTCATGTTTGACAAACCTTCTTGAATTTTTTGAAGCGGTTACTAGGGAAATTGATGAGGGTAAAGCAGTGGATGTTGTCTATATGGATTTTCGTCAGTAAGGCTTTGACAAGGTTCCCCATGGAAGGTTGGTTTAAGAAGGTTCAATCTTTGGGTGTTAAATGGCGGAGTAGCAAGATGGATTCAACAGTGGCTGAATGGGAGATGTCAGAGAGTAATGGTGGATGGCTGTTTGTCAGGTTGGAAGCCAGTGACCAGTGGGTGCCTCAGGGATCTGTGTTGGGTCCACTGTTGTTTGTCATGTACATCAATGATCTGGATGATGGGGTGGAAAATTGGATAAGATAAGTATGCAGATGATACTAATGATAGGTGGTGTTGTGGATAATGAAGTAGAATTTTTTCAAAGTCTACAGAGAGATTTGGGCCATTTGTAAAAGTGGGCTGAAAGATGGCAGATGGAGTTTAATGATGATAGTGTGAAGTGCTACATCTTGGCAGGACAAATCAAAATAGGACGTACATGGTAAATGGTAGGGAATTGAGAATGCTGTGGAACAGAGGGATCTAGGATAACTGTGCATAGTTCCCTGAAGTGGAATCGCATGTAGATAGGGTGGTAAAGAAAGCCTTTGGTGTGCTGGGCCTTTATAAATCAGAGCATTGAATATAGGAGTAGGGAAGTAATGTTAAAATTGTACAAGGCATTGGTAAGACCACTTCTGAGTATGGTGTACAATTTTGGTCGCCTAGTTATAAGAAGGATGTCAACAAAATAGAGAAAATACTGAGGAGAATTTTGGGGGGGCCGGGGACTAGAATGTTGCCAGGTTCCAGCAACTATGTTACAGAGAAAGGTTGAACAAGTTAGGTCTTTATTCTTGGAGCGCAGAAGTTAAGGGGGGACTTGATTGAGGGTCTTTAAAATGTGGAGGGGTGAAAGGGATAGACAGAGTTGACGGGTGGATACGTTTTTCCCATTTACCCATTGAGGGTAGGAAGATTCAAACAAAGGGTGGCATGACATAAGAATTAAGGGACAGAGGTTTCGGGTAACGTGAGGGGGAACTTCTTTACTCAGAGGGTGGTGGCTGTGTGGAATCAGCTTCCAGCAGAAGTGGTGGAGGCAGGATCGATTTTAACATTTAAGAGTAAATCTGATGATAATTTATATGGAGACGTTGAAGGGAATGGAGGGTTATGGTCGTGAGTGCAGGTAGATGGGGACTAGGGAAAACAAGGCGGATGGTCGGCACGGACTGGAAGGGCCGAGAGGGCCTGTTTCCGTGCTGTAATTGTTATATGGTTATATGGTTATAAGAGAAATGGAGGACATTTAAAGGGGAAATTGTAAGAGTACAGAATTTTTATGTCCCTGTTAGGTTGAAAGGAAATAAGTAAAAATTGGAGAAGGAGCCATGGGTTTTCAAGGAAATTGGACACTTGTTTTGAAAAAAACTGGGAGAGATATCTACAATAATTATAGGAGGCATGGAGTAAATTAAGTGCTAGAGGAGTATAAAGAATGTAAAAGAATCTTAAGAAAGAAAAATAGGAAGGCTAAAAGAAGATATGAGGTTTGAGCTTTGGAAGAAAGGTGAAAGTAATCCAACGGGTTTCTGACAGCTATATTAATAGCAAAAGGATAACGAGGGATAAAATTGGACCATTAGAGAACCAGAATGGACGCAGCTATCTGCAGAGCCAAAAGAAAATGGGGAGATATTGAACAATTTCTTTCTTCGGTATTTACCAAGGGAGAAGGCGGCGATATTGAACTCTGTGAGGTAAGGGAAAAAAGTAGAGTAGCTATGGGAAACTATGAGATTCAAATGAGGAGGAAGTACTGACACTTTTGAAAAATATAAAAGTGGATCCAGGTCCTGACAGGATATTCCCTAGTAGGACATTTGAGGAAGCGAGTTAGTGTAAAATAGCAGGAGCTATGACAGAAATATTTCAAATGTCATTAGAAAACGGGAAAGTGGCCGGAGGATTTGGTGTATTGCACATGTTTGTTCCATTGTTTAAAAAGGATCCAAAGAATAAACCTAGCAATTTATAGACCTATATAGTTTGTGACGTCAGTGGTGGGCAAATTAATGGAAAGGATACTTAGGAGATAATATATATAAGCATCTGGATAAACAGGGTCGATCAGGAACAGTCAACATGGATTTGTGCTGGAAGGTCATGTTTGACAAACCTCTTGAATTTTTTGAAGCGGTAACTACTAGAAAAATTGATGAGGGCTAAAAGCAGTGGATGTTGTCTATATGGATTTTCAGTAAGGCCTTTGAACAAGGTTCCGCAACTGGAAGGTATGGTTAAGAAGGTGGGTAGCAATCTTTGGGATGTGTACATGGTGGAGTAGCAAGATGGATTCAACAGTGGCTGGATGGGAGATGTTCAGAGAGTCAATGGTGGATGGCTGTTTGTCAGGTTGGAACAGCCGGTGGGGACCAGTGGAAGTGCCTCAGGAATCTTGTGTTGGGTCCACTGTTGTTTTGTCCATGTACATCAATGATCTGGATGATGGGGTGGAAAATTGGATAAGTAAGTATGCAGATGATACAAAGATAGGTGGTGTTGTGTGTATAATGAAGTAGATTTTCAAAGTCTACAGAGAGATTTGGGCCATTTGGAAAAGTGGGCTGAAAGATGGCAGATGGAGTTTTAATGATGTTAACGTGTGAAGTGCTACAATCTTGGCAGGACAAATCAAAATAGGACGTACATGGTAAATGGGTAGGGAATTGAGGAATGCTGTGGACAGAGGGATCTCTCATCTAGGGCAATAACTGTGGCATAGGTTCCCTGAAGGTGAATCGCGACGTAGATAGGGTGGTTAATGAAAGCCTTTTGGTGTGCTGGCCTTTATAAAGCAAGGAGCATTGAAATATAGGAGTAGGTGAAAACAACAAGTAGATGTTAAAATTGTACAAGGCAATGGTGAATCAACCAATTCTTGGAGTATGGGTGAGGGTGCATCAATTTTGGTGTCGCCTAATTATAGGAAGGATTCAACAAAATAGGAGAGAGTATCAGAGGAGATTTACTAGAAAGTTGCCAAAGGGTTCCATCAACTCTAAAAGTTACAGAGAAAGGTTGAAAAAGTTAGGTCTTTAATTCTTTGGAGCGGCAGAAGGTTAATGGGGTGACTAGATTGAGGTCTTTAAAATGCATGAAGGGATAGACAGAGTTGACGTGGATAAGCTTTTCCCATTGAGGGTGGGGAATTCAAACAAAGGGCATGGACATAAGAATTACAGACGGGACAGAAGTTTAGGGTAAACGGTGGGAGGGGGGATTCGGCGGGGGGGGGATGCGGCGGGGAGGGGGGGGTGCGGAGGAGGGGGGGTGCGGAGGAGGTCGGGGGGGCGGAGGAGGGGGGTGGTGGCGGAGGAGGGGGGGTGCGGATGGAGGGGGGTGGGGGTTGCGGAGGAAGGGGGGGGGGTGCGGAGGAGGGGGGCGTGCAGGAGGAGGGGGTGGGGGTGCGGGAGGGGGAAGGGGTGGAGCCGGTGTGAGGGGGCGAGTGGTGTGCAAGGACAGGGAGCGGGGAAGGGGTGTGTGCGGGAAGCGGGGGGATGTGGAGGTGCATAACTATAGGGGAATGGCAGGGCCGAGGCAGGATGGTCGGACACTAATTAAGGAATCTCACGGCTTATTCACACGGTACCTGTGTGTTTGCGTGAATGCGGATGAGAAGAAACTGGAGACAGCAAAAGCCATTCTCGTCCACGATGGTATCATACAGATGTAGGGGTTTCTCTCCCGTGTGACCGTCGGCACGTGATATGTGAGTGAGCTTGGCCTGAGCAAATCGCTGTCCCACAACGGGGTCACACGTCAAACATATGGCTTTCTCCCCCCACTGTGCTCCTGGAGAAAGCAAACCACTTGGATTGAGCACTGGGATTGAGGGGACATGGATATAAAATAAAATGGGACAAAAGATCCCAGAAAAAACAGTACATGCATCATGATCTAGGATACAGCTGCTGGTCATAGATTAATCATAACCACACCATAACTAAATAACTAGAAGCTATCACAGAATGGTATTAAGTTACCCATGGTGTAAGGGAAGCGCATTCAGACCCATCAAATGCTCTCATCCAAATGATGCAATCTGATAGCCCCACCAACTTCGCCTGACTTTATGAGCCTCGCAAATTCTTTCCTTTTAAACACTTATCAATCTCCCCGTTTTAAACTGTACTGCATCCCGCCTTTATAAGCTCCAGTTAATGCAGTCTAATCTCCAACTTACTCAGTATAAAATGATTTTTATCTCTCACATTCCTTCTGCATTGGTTCTACATCTCCTGCTTTTTGCCATTCCGTTGACCTGATGTAACAGCACGGTAGTTGTCACACCTCTTCAATATGATCAAGGTTATATGATCAGGACTGAGCCGGGATGGAGGAGATTGCAACTTCACGTGGTCCGGCCCTGTTTTCGACAATGCAATCAACCTGTGGGCGTGCACAATCAAGTAAGATCAAATAGAACAAGTGGTCCACAGCTTTAGTCTGTGCTACGTCATAACACAATGAAGAAGAAGGAGGAGAAGAAAGAAGGACTGAAGCCTTTAATCAGTCAGACAACATTTTCCCCCTCCCTCCCCACATCCCCCGTTTGCCTCAATAAATGTTGTGTGAGCAGACTAGCAGGCGTAGAGGGGTTCCATATTGTTGCTCGTGAAACTCAAGGAGTTTTGTATGTACACAGCAGCCCTTGGGAACTACATAGTCTTCTTCCCTCTGAAGGTGAATTAATTTGCTCAGTTTTCTTTTGACCAGTTTCTAATCGCATAGCTGCTACTGCCTGCTAATATAGTCTTTTCACATTGTGTTAACTCGGGAATCCAAGGACATCACTGCGCTTTAATAACTCCATTCTGCCTTTCTATGAGCCAACTCCACATTTGAGCTCAATTGACTGGTAATCTTATATCTGACTGTTTAGGAGCTTTTTGCACCTACCTTTTGCCAAGCTGCAAACAGCAACATTTGCTATAGCATGGTTTATCTTTAATTCTGCTATTAAAGCTTGACCTGGCAGCAGTCCCCTGATGTTTCAACCATGTCAGTGCAGGTCCCACCAACGACCACAGCATGTCCTCCCTGTACGACGCCCCGGATACATCCCTCGTCACAATAATGAGATGGCATGATTGTACTAACGTAAACGTTATAGCTTTTTTTCTTGTTATTAATGACTAAACGGATCAAAGGAGAATATGGGCAGGTGTATAATAGAATATGGATGTAGGAGTCAATGAAAGCAGGATAGTGAAAAAATACTAGGGAGCCAGGCGAATGGGCTGAATGTCCTCATAGGACTGATGGTGGCAGGGGGGGGGTAGAAATCCCTGAATGTAGAGCTTTTTGAAGGACAGGGTCTCACCAATTTCCTCTCTACTTACTCCCTCGGATAATCACAGATACAGTCCCGGATCTCACCAGATCATTTTGCCTTTCTAGTTCACTTTATTCTATTCATTTTTTTAAGGGTCCCCATAACTGCAAATGAAACTTTCCTTTGGCCTAGACGTCCAGGAGAATCTGACCTTCCTTTTAAAGGAGATTTGTTAATACTCTAGGCAGCAGCAAACCCTCTACCTTGTGTAAAGATTTCTTTGTTTGGTCTCTGATTACCAAGGAGTTCTGGATAATGGTTTAGAAGGCAAAACATGTTGGTTAAGAGGTGAAGGACAAGATCGGCCAAGAATTGAACATGACTGGATTAGATCTTGTATAGTGAAGGAACTGCAGATGCTGGTTATAAAAAGCTAAGATGAGACACAAAATGTAAAGGTAACTCAGCGGGACACGGCAGAAACTCTGTGAGAGAAGGTATATGTGAACGTTCGGTAAATTCCCGATCTTCAGATTGACATCAGGGGGTAGGGAGATAGATAGGAAAAGGAGTGTAAAGGTGTGAAAACAGGGCAAAGGGAATGAAGAACAAGGGAAAATGTAGAATAGAATCATTGCTAGCTGTGAGAAGTAACAACAATGCAAGCAAGATAACCAGCATCTGCAGTTTTTCCTTGCGATAAGGGTACAGCGAAGTCTAACTACTCCGCTGTTCAATCATGGCTGATCTGTCCTTTGACCCATCTTAACCGACATGTTCCTGGCCTTCTTCCGCATAACCCTGACACGCTTGGTAAATGCCCTTCTTTCCCCCAATTCTCCGAACAAGTCTTACATTGTTCTCCCATACATTGATATTCTGCTTTCTTTGTGAGGGGCCCCTACTCTCTTTAGTTTTATCCTTTACCCACATGAATATATTGATACACATCTCTTTGGAGGTTCTCCTTAATCATCCATGCCACAAGCTTTTTTGCCGACTCCTGATTGGTCGCTTCTTAAGTATGCTTCTCATTGCGCTGTACTCATACCAGGGGATTCAACCCAATCACGCTGCTTGTTACCGACCCATCCATGAACTCGGTGTATGGGGTAGCGAGACCAGAACATTAATTTACATGTTCCTGGCGTCCTGGTCCCTTGCCCTCACTCTACCAAGTACATTTACACTTACACTTCCTTAAGACTATATTTGACACTGTCCACTTATTCTCACTTTTAAAAGGCTCCCCATTGTCTCTTGGGTGCCTGCAAACAATCGAATTCCAATGAACTTTTGCTAACTTCCAACTATTATTACCATAAAACTCTGACAAGTTTAGGGGGCACTCGTGGACCTCGCGGTGAGAACACTCTGTCCGTTTTCATGATGTTTATAAAACTAATTGCGAACTAGTCGGCTGGTCCCAAAGTGCTCTCAGACACTGACACTTTAATCGCGATAAGGGGGGGTGGGGGGTGACCGAAAAAAACGTGACATGACATGGAAGACGAGAGCTGCAGAAGTGCAAACTAGAAACTGTTTCCATCGCTCTAGCAGGGCCTTTGTATATTGCCTGAAGAAACGTTCCTGAACAAACTCAACATATTCCAACCTATCTAAGCCCTCAGCATTATGGCAGTTCCAGTATGTGTTCTTAAGTTAAAGTTAAAATCTGTGACCTGACTCTGACATCAATGCTTCTGGCCTCACAGGAGTAGAAGTAGAGGAGGGACAATTGCACCATTGACTAGTGGAACTTCACAGCAGATATTGTGACATTCCTCTAATCAAGAAGAGAGGATATCCCAGCAGAACATCCAGCAAGACCACATGGGCAGAACGTCGAAATAAGAAAGTTATCCATGTTCTCCAGGGACACTGCCTAACCTAAGTTACTCCAGCACTTTGTATCTTTTATGTAAACTAGCATTTGCAGTTCCTTGTTTCGACAACAAGAAAGTTGTATTCACTTTGATGGGATTATAATCTAGCTCCCCCAACACAGTGGGATTTAGAGGAGCATATATTAGGGAATTCACAGATAAACATAGGAATAATATGGTTGTAATAGTATGTGATTTTAACTTCCTTAATATATTGGCTGGGACTGCCTTTGTGTTAATGGAGTCACTGGACCAGAATTTGTCAAGTGTGTCCAGGAGAGTTTTGTGAAGCACTGTGTTGACGACCCTACTGGAGGAGGACTATACCCAACCTCTCCTCAGGAATGTGGCTGATGGTGCAAGTGGACGAACACTTGGACCGCTGACCATTACTTCATTAGTTTCAAGATAATCCTGGAAAAAGACAGGATTGGTCCTTAAATTAACATCCAAAATAGGGAGTAAATGATAATTTAGATGGCATCAGGCAGAAACTTGCGAAAGTTGATGGGGAGAGGCTGCTTTCAGTTAAAGGGACATATCGCACATGGGTGGTTTTAAGAGTGTGACTGGAAGAGTTCAGGGTTAGCATGTTCTTGTTAGACTAAAGGCTGGGCTGGCATGATTAGGGAAGCTTGTTTGCAAAGGCATGTCGATGATCTGGTCAGGAAAAGGGAAGTGGCACTAGTCTTGGACAGGCAGTTGCCCAGTTCCTATACACCTATCCTCACTGATTGTGGTCTGCTGGTCAGGTCGAAGATCCAGTTGCAGAGATGAGTGTTGACTCTAAGTTATCGTCTACGATAATCCTCAACACTGGTGCCATGCATTCTCAGCCCTCTCCTTTCCTCCTTATACACCCACGACTGTGCAGCCAAGTACAAATCTAGCTTAGGAGTCAATATCACCAGCAACTTCTCCTAGACAAGCCATATTGAAGCAATGGCCAAGAAAGCACACCAACGCCTCTACTTCTTTAGAAGGCCTCGGAAATTCGGCATATCCCCAACAACTCTCACCAATTTCTAGAAATGCATATTATCGACATGCATCATAGCATAGTTTCGTAACAGCTCCATACGAGACCGTAAGAAATTGCAGAAAATTGTGGACGCAGCCAGACCATCGCACAAACCAATCTCTCTTCCAATGACTTCATCTACACTTCATGCTGCCTTGGTAAGGTCCCCAGACTAATCAAGGACTTCTCACCCGAGTCACTCCCTGTTCTCCACTCTCCCATCAGGCGAGAGATATTGAAGCATGAAAATGCACACCTCCCGATGCAGTAATAGTTTATTCTCAGCTGTTATCAGGCAACTGAACCATTCTATCACCAAATAGAGAGCAGTTCTGAACTACCATCTACCTCTTTGGAGACCCTCGGACTATCTTTAATCAGACCTTACTGGACTTTATCTTGCACTAAACATTATTCTCTTCATCCTGTAGACGGCTCAATTGTAATCATGTATAGTTTTTTAGCTAATTGGATAGCACGCAACAAAAAAGCTTTTCACTGTACCTCAGTACAGGTATAAAAAAAAACAAAAAAACGTGATAATAACTAACTAATTAACTAAACTAAAACCAAACTGAAGGGCCTAATTCCATGGTATGTGATTCCACGACTTTTCTTTCTAGCCGTGTTCAGAAGCCCAGAATTTCCCAGATATTTAACTTCTCTTTCAAATTAATTTCTTAATTAAATTAGTAATCCTTTGCTATATATTTACATTAATATATAATTCAATCCCAAAAGCAACAGAAAAGGTCCTTGAATGCATTTAATAACAGAAGAAATTCTGCAGCTCTGCTGCCCCGATGACAGAACACAAGCTTCACATGAGGCGTTACTCCTCCATTACCTGGCATGGATTTTGAGGTTACTGGAAGTCGCAAACTGCAAGTTGCAAACGTCACAAGAGTATGGCTTTTTTTCGCCATGATGCATGCGATTGTGGAAGACTAGCTGGCATTTTTGAGCAAAGCTTTTATCACACATGTCACACTGATAGGGCTTCTCACCTGTAACAGGTTACAGCAGTCAGTCAGTAGGCAGCCAGTGCAAACAGAAACTCTCATTAGAAAATGAGAACATACCCTCATTTTACAGAGCAAACCAGCTGACTAATGGCATCAACCAGTTCTCAAAGAACAGTGAATGTGGAGCCACACGTACTACTCGGGCTGGAGGTTTTGAGACTGGGAGTATCTCCTGAGGTGGAGGTCACAGGTTGGTAAATGGCAGTTACATTAGTCATAGGGGACTCCCGACGATAAAGACTGGGAAGCATGTGGTGACCTGCCCTCTGTCAACAGTTCCATCAGTATCAGTTCCACCCACCTTTCCAGGCACCTTCTCATTGACCCAGAACTTCTGCTTACACGGTGAAAGGTCTTCACCCACAAGTACTGCGCCCAACAAAGACATGTTCTCACAGGTACCGTGCCCAAGTTACACACTGGCAAATCATTCCCCACCAATACTATACCCCAGTGTTATGTAGTGACAGACCAGTCACCACTGGGACTGTACCCCAGTATTATACAGTGACAGATTTGTCCCCACCAGTACTATACTCTAGTGTAATGCAGTGACAGACTCTTCCCCACTGGTGCTGTACCCCAGTTTTGTACAGTGACTGTCCCGATCCCATCAGTGTTATGCTGTTTTAGACTCATCCCCACCGACGTACCCGATTATTCAGCACTTCCCCGACCCACCAGTGTTGTTACCCCAGTTTATGCAGCGACTGTGGCAGACCCACCGGTACTGTACCCCCCAGTGTTATGGCAGTGATAGACTCGTCCCCACCGTACTGTACCCAGTGTTATACTGCGACTTCCAGACTCCATTCCATCCGGACTGTACCCCAGTGTTATGTGCATGATAAGACTCGTCACCACCAATTATTAAAAACAGCAACAGAACCATTACTGTAGCCACAGTGTTATAATACAGCAACAGTTCCATCCCCCCACCATAACTACCTCAGTGTTCAAACAGTGACAGGATTTATCTCCCAATGCTCTGCCAAGGAATACAGCGATAGACCCCGTACCATTGTACCCCGGTAATACGGTGCCAAATGTGTATCTACCAAGACTATACTTTGATGTTTTGTTGCCAGATCTAGTTTTATGCAGTCATCCTGTGCCATAAAACTGCAACCCCCATGTATACCTGACTGTTTTCTACCCACCCTTGATTTGATGGTGGATCCTGGTTTTGAAGATTTGGTATTAAAACGCTACCATCCATGTTACTGAAATCCCAGTGACAATAATATGCAATTAATATTCTATTAATCTAAATTGCATTTCATTGCCTGGTTGCTGATCACCTGTATGGGTTCTGACGTGTGTTTTCAGCTGGTTGCATTGAGTGAATGCCTTTCCACACAGCTGGCACACGTAGGGCTACAGATCCTTTGTGAATCCTCTGTGGTTCGCCGCAGGCGCTGGCTTCGGAGAAGACCTTTCCGCACATGTTACAGATTGGTCCTCAGCTCAGGTGCATTCCTGCTGTGCTCTGGCTCAAACAGCAGAGCCCCCTGTCCACCAAACAGTCTCGATTTACTCTTTTTATTATTTTCCCGATAACGAAGCCGTTACGTTGCAAGCGTCCCGATTCTCTTCCCATTTGTCTTCTGAACCATATTAGACATTTTTCAAAGTAAAAATATGTTGAAAGTCATACACAAGATGGAGTTGTGCGAAACAGCATAGAATGGGTGGTCAGTGCTGATGTTGTCAATGAACTGTGGAGTTGGCCCCCCCACCCCATCATTCACTCTCCTGTCGGGTTTTCCTCATGCAGCCACATACAACCTTCCTTCTTTTCTAGTCGGTGGCGGGGGGGTGGGGGGGGGGGGGGGGGGGGTGGTTCTGCGTTTTGAAAGGTTCTTTGTGGAACTTCAGCTCACTGATTGTCCGCACTTGATGTAAGGTTCAGGTAGGTACCTTGACGTAGCGTCCAGCGTTTTCTCTGCTTCCTGACAAAGAGTCCACTCTTTTGATTGTAATTGTAATTCCTCTATTTTGAGATCACAATCAACTTCAGGAACAGGCAACAGACCTTCTTCACAGCCAAGCAACTATGCTGGTCCTTGCTGTACAATTCCACCTTGTCCTGCCGAGGGGAAGCAGCTGCCTGGCTCTGCATTTACCTGTGAGTCAGATGGTGCTTTCACAACAGTGTCCAGGTTAACAAGCTGCTGCATCTTTGCTTCACATATTCTCAGCACCTCCTCCATCTGCAGGTAACCAGCAGCTGCCTGGATCGCTGCAGCATTTGCAACTGTGATACAACAGTAAATCAACAAACATGACCAGTCAAACAACTCTGGAAACAGGAGTGATCAGGCCGCTCCGGGACAAGCAACACAAGACACAATGTGTGCTTCTGACAACCATGCACATTAAACTTCTTTCCGTTTTCACAGGTTTGATGGCAATTAATAGATAGAAAGCAAAAATATCACGAAAATAGTTAATATAAAGTCGAAAGTAGACACAAAATGGGTAACTCAGCGGGTGAGGCAGCATCTCTGGAGAGAAGGAATGGGCGACGTTTGGGGTCAAGACCCTTCTTCAGACTGATGTCAGGGGAGGGGGCAGGCCAAAGATAGAATGTAGGCGGAGACAGTAAGACTAATGGGAGAACTGGGAAGGGGAAGGGGACGGAGAGAGAAACCAAGGGCTATCTGAAGTTAGGAGAAGACAGTGGGACAAGTGGGAGGTCTGGGAAGGTGGAGGGGATAGAGAGATAGAGCAAGGGCTACCTGAAATTAGAGAAGTCAATGTTCATACCGCTGGGGTGTAAACTACCATATAACCATATAACCATATAACAATTACAGCACGGAAACAGGCCCTTTCGGCCCTTCCAGTCCGTGCCGACCATTTGTTTTCCCCTAGTCCCATCTATCTGCACTCAGACCATACCCCTCCATTCCCTTCACGTCCATATACCTATCCACTTTTCTTTTAAATGTTAAAATCAAATTCCCCCCTGCCTCCACCACTTCTGCTGGAACGCACATTCCACATCCGCCAACCACCCCCCGGCTCTGATTAAAGAAGTTCCCCGTCACGTCCCCTAAACTTCTGTCCCTTAATTCCTCATGCCAAGCCCTCTTGTTTGAACTTCCCTACCCTCAAGGAAAAAACGTATCCACTACTAACTCTGTCTATCCCTTTCATTCATCATTTTTAAAGACCTCAATCTAGGTCCCCCCTTAACCTTCCTGCGCTCCAAAGAAATAAAGACCTAACTTGTTCAACCTTTCTCTGTAACATAGTTGCTGGAACCCTGGCAACATTCTAGTAAATCTCCTCTGTACTCTCTCTATTTTGTTGACATCCTTCCTATAACTAGGCGACCAAAATTGTACACCATACTCCAGAATTGGTCTTACCAATGCCTTGTACAATTTTAACATTACTTCCCTACTCCTATATTCAATGCTCTGATTTATAAAGGCCAGAAATATGCGAAATATGAGGTGCTGTTCCTCCAATTTGCACTGGGCCTCACTCTGACAATGGAGGAGACCCAGGACAGAAAAGTCAGATAATATAAAGTATTGCTGTTGTACCAGCAGCCACTGAATAATCCTATCTAAATTCATTAAAAAAAGGGAAAGAGCAGAACTATGCCAGGAATGATCCAACGAATGGAGCAGAACCACCTGCAACCCTCCACACAATTTGTTCACTCGCTCCCTCAACTGGTCAGTTGCAGAATTCTGTGCCACAGCCGTCTGGCACCTTATATACTTGATACCATGGAGCGTAGACATGCAACGTGTATGTTCTGCAGAGGAACACCAAACACACAGAGTATAGGTATGTTACAATACTTACCTTGAGCGGCGCTGCAGTTCTGTCACTGCCCGTGTGCGCGACTTTGGCGCCTTTGAGAGGGGGTGGGTTTAAAATGCGGTATTTCGGAAGCCAATTCAAATCGATCTTGAACAGGCTATTTAGTTGATGAAGAAGAATCACTTCGACTGCCGTTCTCTGAAGTGATTTTTAAACTGGGCTTGCTAATTTAATTGCTGTAGCAAATTTAAAATCATCTTGTAAAGCCGTGACGCCGACAACGGGACGGACCTCGCGTAGGGGACAAGGCAAGGTACACAGTTTATTTTTTCATAAAAAAGTGCTTCTTAGGATACCTTTAATCAAAATTTCACGTTGCGAGCAGGTGATTTATTCCCCATACGAACCGGCAGTGTTTTTCCTACCGATATGGGGTTTAAATTCACCGCAACGTTCTAATTGATCGCGTTCCAGAAAAACCCACTCGCAAGATGATTTAAATGGCCATTAATTTACGGGAATTAAACATTAAATTCCTTCAATTTTACCTATAAATGAATGACAATGATCTAGTAATTGAATTTTGTAATTAGCTACAATTGGGTAACTAACTAATTATATACTTTAATTTCAGGTCATCCAAGTAAGATTGTTTCATATTTGTTTCTAGATCTAAACATCTATCCATTTCTTCAGAAAAGATAAACATTTTAAAATTGCCTGTGTCCAAATAACATTCACACAATAATTCACAATATAACATTATTTTAACATCTCATTTTCATGAATTTATAGGCAAAATGGAAGGAATTTAATGTTTAATTCCCGTAAATTAATGGCCATTTAAATCAACTTGTGAGTGGGATTTAGTGGAACGTGGTGGATAGGAACGTTGCGGTTTGCGGTGAATTTAACCCACAGTCGGCAGGAAAAACACTGCCGGTTCGTATATATTTTTTATCCCCTTTTCGCAACATGAAAATTTGATTTAAGGCTTCCTAAGAAGCACGTTTTTATGTAAAAATAAACTGTGTACTTTATTTTATCCCCTACATAAAATCTTTCCCGTTGTCGGCGCTGATGGCTTTAGAAGATGATTTTTAAATTACTCTGGCTAATAAATAATCTAGTGTAGTTTAAAATACTTTCATAAAACAAAGGTCGGAGCGATTTCTCTTCAGCAACAAAATTCCCTGAGATGGATCGAAGTCGCGCACACGGGGAGCGGCAGAACTGCTGCGCCGCTCAAGGTAAGTTTTGTAACATACCTACACGCCGGGCCCTGGTTACCACACGCCGGGCCCTGGTTACCACACGCCGGGCCCTGGTTACCACACGCCGGGCCCTGGTTACCACACGCCGGGCCTTGGTTACCACACGCCGGGCCCTGGTTACCACACACTGACCATTATTACCAGACTCACACTCAGACACCAGCAGTGCAGTCTGATGTGAAAGGGTTTATTGACATTGTTCTCGTGTGTGCCACGACTGGCTAACCAGCGGCTCCATTGGCGTGTGGGATTAAGATGTAGTTGCAATGATAGAAACATCGCTCAGAGTTTTGTGTAATTAATTTGTGCAGTTTGCAATGGTCAATGTAACTAAAAGCATCTCGCACCTCTGCATTAACTTCCCACTCTCACCAAACCCTGAACCAGTCATCACTCTGCACTCTAACCCGATCAGTGAAGAGAAACAATTCTCACCCATCGATGTGGATGTTGCCAGTGTACACAAAGTCCAGCAGCTTCTGAAACCCATCTGAGCTGACGTGGTTGTGATCAAGGAATACAACATCAGTGTCCGAGTGCCCACAAACGGCTCGGAAGTAGTTGCTGAATGCAGCGAGAACATTCCGGTGAGCCTTGAACTGCAACTGGCCAATGATGATAGTGCAGTCACACAGGAAGCCGTCCATGCGCTGGCGCTGCAGCTGGTCCAGCAGCTGCTTGCAGTGATGCACCTGCTGCATTGCTGCAGCTGCAGAGTGCGGTCCGGTGTAAGCTGCAAATCATAAACGCATCAGAAATGCTCACCATGGTTCAGATTAAAAGATATTTTAAAATTCGTACTTTTCATTAATCTCCATCCCAATTAGCTGTTGCTAATCAAACAAACTTACTCAGTAAAACATTTCTTCTGAAATAAGATTGTTTCCAATGAAACACACATAGTCATCAGTAAAAAAAAAGACCAACTCATCTATGCCGACCAAGATGCCTGCCTACCTGAACTGGTCTTATTTGCATTCAGCCCATTTCCCTCTCCATATACCATCAAAATGTATTTTAAACATTTTAATTGTACTTTATTCAGCTTCCTTTATTCCTTGGAGCGCATGACCATATAACCATATAACCATATAACAATTACAGCACGGAAACAGGCCCTCTCAGTCCGTGCCGACCATTTGTTTTCCCCTAGTCCCATCTACCTGCACTCAGACCATACCCCTCCATTCCCTTCACGTCCATATACCTATCCACTTTACTCTTAAATGTTAAAATCGATCCTGCCTCCACCACTTCTGCTGGAAGCTCATTCCACACAGCCACCACCCTCTGAGTAAAGAAGTTCCCCCTCACGTTACCACCGAAACCGCCCACGAAAACCTCTGTCCCTTAATTCTCATGTCATGCCCTCTTGTTTGAATCTTTCCTACCCTCAATGGAAAAACGTATCCACGTCAACTCTGTCTATCCCTTTCATCATTTAAAGACCTCAATCAAGTCCCCCACCCTTAACCTTCTGCGCTCCAAAGAATAAAGACCAACTTGTTCACCTTCTCATGTAACTAGTTGCTGAACCCTGGCAACATTCTAGTAAAGATCTCCTCCTGTACTCTCTCTATTTGTGACATCCTTCCTATAACTAGGCGACCAAAATTGTACACCATACTCCAGAATTGTCTTACTCAATGCCTTGTACAATTTTAACATTACTTCCCTACTCCTATATTCAATGCTCTGATTTATAAAGGCCAGCACACCAAAGGCTTTCTTTACCACCCTATCTACATGCGATTCCACCTTCAGGGAACTATGCACAGTTAATCCTAGATCCCTCTGTTCCACAGCATTCCTCAGTTCCCTACCGTTTACCATGTACGTCCTATTTTGATTTGTCCTGCCAAGATGTAGCACTTCACACTTATCAGCATTAAACTCCATCTGCCATCTTTCAGCCCACTAATGAGGTTTACCCCACGCATGAGGTTGAGATGTAATTTTACTGATAAAATCACAAGGGGAAAACCAACGGTGAATATATGGAGTTTCCTAGCCAGAGTTGGGGAATCGAAAACCAAAGGGCATAAGTTTAGGATGAGAGGGGAAAGGTTTAATAGGATTCTAAGTGGCAACTTTTTAAACACAAAGGGTGGATGGTATATGGAACGATCTGGCAGAGGAAGTGGTTGAGGCGGGTACTATAATAGCATTTAAAAGACATTTGGACAGGTTTGTGGATAGGAAAGGTTAATAGGGGTATGAGTCCAATGTGGGCAAATGGGGCTAGCTTAAGCATCTTGGTCGGCAAGGATGATTTGGTCCTACCTAGTTGCTGTAATGTTGCTGTTCCTGCACCGTGCTCAAGAAGGCAGCATCTATCCTAAAGGATCTCCAGCAACTGGGCTGTGCCATCTTCTCATTGCTACCATCGGGCAAGAGGTACAAAAGTCTCACGTCCCACACCACCAGGTTCAGGAATAGCAACATTACAACAACTATCAGATATTTGAACTGACCTGCACAACACTAATCCTACCTCATCAATGGACATGGCAGACTACCTCTGGAACTACCATGGACTTGTTTTCTAATTATGTTTCTATTTAATGTCTTATTTTGTACAGTCGTTATCTTTTCTCTCACTTGTATAATTTAAGGTATAATTTATGGTTTATGTGTTGTCTGAGTCTATGTGCCTATGATGCAGCTGCAAGATTTTCAATCTACCTGTCTGTCACCGAACATGTATTTGACATTAAATCAACTTAACATGACTTGACAGGGAATCAGGAAGGCTAAAGGGGCCATGAAATGTCCTTGACCAATAGTATTAAAGAGAATCCCAAGGCATTCAATACCCACATTAAAAGTAATTGGATAAGCAGCTGTCATAGATCTATCTATACAGCCATGAAACAGGACTTATGGTCCAAATGATTCATGCCCACCAAGGTGCTTAATTGAGGTAGTCTAATTTGCTAGTGCCTGGCGCATATACCTTCAAACATTTCCTAAGCATGCAGACACATGCTGGAATCTTGAGCAAAAAACTGGCGCTTCAGAAACTTGCCTTACCTCATTCCCCAACAGGAGGTTCAGTGCAGTGCCCTTTCTAATAAGTGCCTATATAAATTGATCAGGAAAGTTTCTTGAACACATTTAACAAATTCCATCTCAACCAAGCCTATTTGCACTATGGGAGACCCAGTCACTGTGAGGGACGTTGAAATCTCCCACTATTACTATTATTCATACAGCTATCTGCATTCTTTCTACACCTGCTCCTTTGATTCTTGCTGCCTTTTGGGGAGCCTACGAAACAGTTCATCAAAGTGAACATTTCGTGTTTCGAAGTTTTACCCATACAGCCACATTTGGTCATCCCTCAAGATAACATCTCCAAGACATATCCCCTGTATAATGAGTTACTCCAGCTTTTTGTGTCTATCATTAGTTAAGTCCTCCCTCTTCAAAGGACCCTCTCATCCTCTACCTTCACCCCTACCACTGTTTAGCATCTGTGCGCTGGCACATTGCTGCCAGTCTGCCCTTCCCGTGTTGTGGCTCCAAATTCCTGAATCCCCTCATCCCATTCACACCCTGATATTGTCTGCCTCACCGTCGTTTCTTGCTCCACCCTCCTTTTCACTCTCTACCTCTCCCTTTCCCCCTTCCGCGCTATATCTCTCCCCTCCCTCTCTATATCTCCCTCCCTCTCTCCCCCTCTTTTTCTCTCCCCCTCTCTCACACACTCCCTCCCTGCCCCCCCTCGTCACACACACCACCCCCTCTCCCTCTCCCCTCACCCTCTCTCCCCCCCCCTCTCTCTCCCCCTCTCTCTCCCCCTCCTCTCCCCCCCACTCTCGCCCTCTCCCCTCCCCTCTCTCCCCCCCCCTCTCCCCCCCCCCTCTCTCCCCCCCCCTCTCCCCCCCTCTCTCACACCTCTCTCTCCCCCGCCCCCCCTCTCCCCCCCCCTCTCGTCCCCCCTCTCTCCCCCCCTCCTCCTCCCCCCCCCTCTCTACCCCCCCTCTCTCCTCCCCCCCCTCACCCCCCTCTCTCTGCCCCCCCCCTCCGCCCCCCCTCCCACCCCCTCTCCTCCCCCCCTCTCTCCCTCTACCTCCTCTCTCCCCCCCTCCCTCTCTCCCCGCCCCCCCCCTCTCCCCCCCCTCTCACCCACGCCCCCCTCTCAATCCCCCCCCCCCCTCTCCCCCACCCTTGCCCCCCCCCCTCTCCCCCCCCTCCCCCCCCCCCGAGCCCACTCCCCCCCCCCTCTCTCATCCCCCCCTCCCCGCCCTCTCTCACCACCCCCTCCCCTCCCCCCTCTCCCCTCCCCCCCTCTCCTCTCCCCCTCCCTCATCTCCTCCCCCCTCTCTCTCCCCCCCCCTTGCTCTCTCCCCCCCCTCCTCTCTCTCCCCCCCTCTCCCTCCCCCCCCCTCTCCTCTCTTCCCCACCAGCCCCCTCTCATGCGTCCCCCCGCTCCTCTCTCCCCCCCCCTCTCTCCCCCCTCCTCCCCCCCCCCCTCCTCTCCCCCTCCCCCATCTCCTTCCCCCCCCCCCTCCTCTCTCGTCCCCCTCTCTCTCACCTCAGCCACTTTCAAGCCGCCATTCCCAGTGACGTCACGCGCCGTGACCCCGGCGGAGAGGGCAGCGTCGACGTCCAACGCGGGGAGAGAGGGAGATGGAGGAGAGTGGAGGGGGGAGGGGGAGAGAGAGGAAGGGGGAGGGGGAGAGGGTAGGGGGGAGCGAGGGGTAGAGGGGAGGGGAGGGGGGGAGAGAGAGGAGAGGGGGAGTGGGGGGAGGGGGAGGGGAGAGAGAGGGGGGAGGGGGGAGGAGGAGGGGGAGGGAGGGGAGAGGAGGGAGGGGAAGGGGGATAGAGAGGGACGGGGGAGGGGGGAGGAGGGAGGGGAGATAGAGGGAGGGGAGAGGGGGGGGGGTAGAGAGGGAGGGGGAGGGGGAGAGAGGAGATGGTGGGTGGAGAGGGAGAGGAGTGGGCAGAGAGAGGAGGGGGAGAGAGGGAGGGGGAGAGGGGGAGAGAGAGAGGGAGAGAGTGAGGGGGAGGGGGAGGGGGAGGGGGGGGAGGGGGGTAGGGGGAGGGGGGAGGGGCAGAAGAGGGATGTGGGAGGGTGAGTTGAGGGGAGGAGGGGGACGAGGGGGGGAGAGAGAAGGGAGGGGGAGGGTAAGGGAGGGGAGGGAGTAGGGCCGAGTGTGAGGGAGGGAGAGGGGAGAGGGGGAGGAGAGGGAGGGGGCGAGAGAGGGAGGGGAGAGGGTGAGGGGGGAAGAGAGAGGAGGGGGAGGGGAGAGAGAGTGAATGGGGAGAGGGGAGAGGGGGAGGGTGAGGAGGGAGGGGGGAGAGAAGGGAGGGAAGTGGGGAGGGGGGAGGAGAGGGGGAGGGGGAGGGGGAGGGGGGAGGAAGGAGGGTAGGGGAGGGGGGGAGAGAGCGTGGAGGGGGAAACGCTGGTTGAGCTTCGCTTTCGGGTCTTTCTGGTGCTTTTGGCGTTTTTGCTTGTTCTTTGTCCTTTTTTTTGTCGTTCTTTTTCATGTTTTCTTGTCTCTATCTTGTTTTCTTCTCTTTTTCTTTTTTCTCTTTTTATTTATCTTTTGTTTCTTTGTTCTACTGCTCCTTTTATCTTTCTCTTTCGTTTTCTTCTGCGTTTTGTTATCTTTTTTGTTTTTTTTTTGTGTGTTTTGTTTTTTTGTTTTTTTTTTTTTTTTGTTTTTTTTTTTTTTTTTTTTTGTTTTTTTTTTTTTTTGTTTTTTTTTGTGTTTTTTTGGTTTTGGTTTTTTTTTTTTTTTTGTTCTTTTTTTTTTTTGTTTTTGTTTTTTTTTTTGTTTTTTTTTTTTTTCTTTTGGTTTTTTTTTGTGTGTGGGCCTTTTTTTTATTTTTTTTTTTTGTTTTATTGTTTCTTTTTGCGTTTTTTTTTTTTTGTTTTTTTGTTTGTTTCCTCTTGTTTTTTTTTTTTGTTTTTTGTTTTTTCTTTTTTTTTTTTTTGTTTTGTGTCTGTTGGGGGTTGTTCGTGGGGGTTTGTGTTTGTTGTGTTTTTTTTGGGTTTGGTTTTTTGCTGGGTGTTGTGTGGTGGTGTTGGTGTCTGGTTTTGTGTGAGGGGGGAGGGGGGGTGGGTTAGGTTTTTTGTTGGGGTTTGGGGGTGGTTTTTGGTTTTGTTGGTGTTTTGCTTTGTGTTGTAGGGCTCCCCCCTCCCACTCCCACCCCCCCCCCCCCCCCGCCCCCCCCCCCCTCCCCCCCCCCCTTCCCACCTCCCCCGCTCCCCTCCCTTTTCCACCCCCCTCCCCATCCCTTTTCCCTCCCTTAGCCCCCCTTCCCCCTCCCTTTTCCCCCCCTCTCACCCACTTCTCCTCGTCTCCTCCCCCCCCTCTCCGCTCTCCGCCCCCCCCCTCCTCTTTTTTCTTTTCATATTCTTTTTTGTTATGTGTTTTTTATTCGTTTACTTTTTTTTTTTTTTTTATTCTTTACTGACTTATTCTTTCTTTTTTTTTGTTTTTATCTTCTGCTTTTTTCTCTCTTACTCTAGTTTCTTTCTTCTTCTCTTTCTTTTCCCTTTTTTCTCTGTCTCTTGTTGTTCTACTTTTTTGTTTCTTTCTTTTTTTCTCTCTCCTAAAATTTTCTCTTCTCCTTTTTTCTCTCTCCTTTTTTATATTTTGTTCTCTCCCTTCGTTTTTTTTTTCTTTTTTTTTTTTTTTTTATCGTCTTTTTTTTTCTTTTTTTTTTTTTTCCCTTTTTTTATTTTTTCTTTTCTTTTTTCTTTATTTCTTCTCTCTTCTTCTTCTCTCTTCTCCTCTCTCTCTCTTCTTTTCTTGACTTTTCTTTTTCTTTTTTTTTTTTTTTTTTTTTTTGTTGATTTTTTTTTTTTTGTTTTTTTTTTTTTGTTTTTTTTTTTATTTTTTTTGGTTTTGTTTTGTGTTCGTGATTTGGTTACTTCTTTTTTTTTGTTTGTTTTTTTTCGTTTTTTTTTTTTTGTTTTTTTTTTGTCTTGTTGTGTGTTTTTTTTTTGTGTTGTTTTTCTTGTTTGTTTTTTTTTTTGTTTTCTCTCTTTGGTTCCACTTCCTTCCTGTCTTTTCTTTTTTTTGTCTCTCTCCTTCTTTTCTTCTTTTTCTATTTCTCCTTTCTTTCCTTGTTTCTCTTACTTTCCTTTTTTCTCCTTTCCCTTTCCCTTGTGTAGATTTTTTGTTTTTTTTTTTTTTTTTTGTTGGTTTTGTCTTTTTCTCCTTTCTTCTTTCCGTTTTTTTTTTCTCTTTTCTTTATTTTCTCCGCCTTTTCTCTTTTTTATAATTTTCTGTCTTTTCTTTTCTCATTTTCCTCTCTTTCTTTTTTTTTTGTCTCATTCTCTCTTCTTCTTTTCCCCCCTTTTGCCCCCCCGTCTGTCCCTCTTTTTTTTCGTTCCCCCCCCGCCTCTCT